>JZKD02S0844950.1:150039-165454 GCA_000966675.3 Picea glauca | reverse complement strand
CTTCACATAATTGGAAAGTTGATATGAAATATCATTCAATATTATTTCATCACAATAAAACATTGCTTCCTTTCTAATTGAGAAATATAGGACACATAAAAGATACCTTGATACAAGACACATGGAATATCTACCTATCAGTCATGAAAAAAACTAGGAAACATATCGATATGGTTCATAAAGTAGAGATATATCAATAATAGAAATACCAATTGGCATGGGTGTACATGGCACCATGAAATCCTTCAATTAGTTTACACCACCAACTCATGCATCCAAAAAGGAATCAAATTCCAAAGTTTGAGAGTCTTGTTAGAGGTGGTATGTATGAGAATTCTTATGAATACCTTTGGAGTAAAAGTAAATTGGTTCCTTCCTTTAGTAACAACATAAATCATCCGAATCTTTGAGTCCAATCTATGTGCACACTAGGATAATAGCTCCTTGAAGTTGAAAAATTATGTCATGCAACCAACCCTTACCAGGTTAGTCATTCAAATATTGCTAGAAAGTTTCTATTCGGGAGTGAGGCTTGAATACCATTGATATGTAGCTGACAAATTAAATTCATTTTTATGGCATGCAAGATAGTTGATGGCATCTGCACATAAAGGATAATTTCTTCTTCTAGTTTCCATGTTTTCCACTTTTTCCAATACACTTTGATATGCATGACGGGTATTACTTATCAATTACACATATTAAGTTGTTTAAAAAGACAATATCATGGATAATACTTAATAAATCCATCCATTCATCATATATAATTTCCATCGGGATATACACAACATTCTCAAAACTTCCATTGTGGAGTTCCACACTCCCTTCTCCTTCTACTGGTACTGGAGTATCATCCCCCATGAGAATAGGGGATCTTGAGCATGGACTCAAGGAAGAGAAAACTTCGTCTTTCGCTTCCATATGATGGGATGCACTAGAATCTATAATCCATGAATCAGATGAGAAATTAATTGAAACCAGAGAATGATGATTACCTTTCTTAGGAGAAGGATCTTCTTCCTTCGTCTTCTTGGCTCCCTTTGGAATGAAGTTTCCAAGGTTGTTCTGCTGAAGTGTCTGTGCCATAAGATCGATTTGTTTCTTCATGCATGTGAATTATTCATGATTTGGTTTATTGCAGTAAGTGCACTACTTTCCCTTCTTCTTCTTCTTGGAATCTGAAGAGTCTTTGGAACCTGAGGAATCATTAAAGGGTCTGGAATATCCCTTCTTCCCATTCTATTTGGATGACCTTTTCCATCATGTATGGTGAGTGCATGTGCTTTGGGATCTTTCATGAGGCCCATTTGTATGAGTTTTGTTTGCTCTTGTGTAAGAGACTCAATGAACTGAGCTAACGTAGACATTTTTCAATTTGGTCCAAAAAGACATCTGCCAGAATGGAAATTGGAGACATATACAGTGTATTATAGTCCTAGCTTGGCCAAGATTGTTAGAATAAGTTGTTTCTCTTGTGTAGACTTATCAATACCACATTCACCCAAGCTCAATAGCAAGGATTTAAATTTAGTAAAAAAATATTGTATATTATCAAAAAATTTAGGGTCTAAGGTATTCAACTCTACCTCAAGCATATGACCTCGCATCTTATCCTTCTTTCCAAAGAGTACTTCCAGGGTGGTCCAGATCTCGTTCGAAGTCTTGCATGCAGCAACATGAAACCATAAATCAATGGATATTAACTCAAGAAGTAGTCTTGTGTCCTCATCCTTACGGTTCGCCCATCTCATCTTCTCAATTGCTAATGTAGGTTTTGTTTCTATCGTCATCATCAAATTATATAGTCATTTCCTTATGAGTTGGAATTTTGCCTTGGGATTCCAATCAAAATAATTGTATGGTGTGAGGATTACCACCAAGTTTTATTGTATAATAGTTGTCATATCCATCTCTCCCACTGTTTCTAATAACCCCTAACAATTTACTCTCAATATGCAAGTAAAAAATTAAGAAATCACGGCAGAAAGGGCACTTTAAGTGAAAATTTGTATCAGTTTCAAGATATGACCTTGCAGCTTACTTTTTGAGAAAATGGTGAAGCATCTCACCAAACGGTTGAAAAACTACTTCCAAAATGGGTTGATTTACTTTTTGTGTGGGCAATTTCCTCAAAAACTTAATATTTTGGGAGAAATCACTGCTGAAAGGTACGACCATGGATTTATATCAGTTTCAGGAGGTTTTCTTACGGCTTACGTTCTGATAAAATGGTGAAGAATCACACCAAACAGTTGAAAACCCACTTCCAAAATGGGTCGATTTACTTTCCAAAAAGGTTGTTTCCTCAAAAATGTAATATTTTGGGAGGAAGAACTGTTGAAATGTATGACCACGGATTTAGCTCACCAAAACCCCGATTTTCCTTATTCTTTGGCTTGTCTGGCTTGATCCAACCAACATAACTATGATACCATGTCAGTGTTTGATGGAAACCTACACAGGAGATCTAGCTAAATTAAGTACAAACAAATATTATCAATAAAGGAAGCGAGATTCAATATGGAAGAATGAGAAAATATATTTACACTACTCCATTGAGCTGATGATTGATACATAGATCATGATCAATATATTACAATGAATGAGTGGAATACACTCATATATAGGGAAAAACATTCCATAATTAAGAAAAGTAATCAAGTAGTTAGCTTTCCTTAGGAATGCGTGCATGCATAATAGTGATGGTAAAAATAGAAAGTCTAAAATAGAACTAGTTAGTTAACTCCCACTGAATTAGTGTGTTCAAAATAGAAATTTCTCCAACAAGACTCATAAGACATAAAATAGATTGGTGGTCCAAAAATTAGAGTTCTTTAAATGATTTCTTTCATTTAGTATCATAATATTCATAGGAGAAACACAATCATATCTCATTCTTATATAAAATTCATAAATCACAAAAGCAATGAACTCCTAGAATAGCTCTATGCAAGAGTAAAAACTATTACAAATTGATGTTCAAGTTTGAATAGAATGTTGGTCTACAAAAAAACATAATAATCCTGATACTTAAATGATAAAAGGAATGTGTTCATTCAAATGGACTGGAATGGGGCTCCCACAGGGTCTTCACTCTGTGAACCTTTGACATAACATGTTCATTCATAGGATATTATAGAATACCCCTATTTTCACTAGATATTAACAAATACCTCCAAAACGCATTTTGTTGGACCCCCCTTCCAATACATATTTCCAATAATAAAAACCCTTATTTTTACTAGATACCCCTTTTATACCCCCCTAAACACCTATAAATCTTCCCATACATAAAAAGGGTAACTTGGATGAAGAAAATACATGCAATCAAAGATCGACTTTATAAGTAAAAAATAAACCTATGAAGTTGGATGATCAAATATTTGGACGAAAGGGAAATTATTCGAAAAAGAAAGTACTCACAAAAATTGAAGTGGACTTATGGATGGATCTCTCTTCCTCTCTCTTCCTTGCTTGGGCCTTGATATATATATATATATATATATATATATATATATATATAATTGGAATTCAAACTTTTATGGAGCAACTACTTCTCGATAGTTACTCAAGATTGGTTATTTGTTTTAATGAATACTTGGGCGCGCCACTCTTTGATATATTCCTTGAAAGGTGGGACCATTATGTCCAAGATTACTCAGAGTGAAAATATTTCACCCTCCATTACTCTAAATTCAGAGTGTAACTACTAAATTGATGCCATATGGTCTTCATTACTGTTCACAAATCTAACTAACCATTTTTTAATTTCCTCCAGAAAAATAGTGAGGATTTCAAAATCACTACCCCACAGGGCTTTGATTCTGTTTAAATCTATTTCTAATTTCTCCTTGGTTATTAGCATATAATCTCTTATTAATTGGAGCCCTTCAATTTCCTTGAATATTTCAAGTGATTTGAGAAATGAATCACTTTTATCATCAATCCTCTTACAATTGGTAATCAATTCCCACAACATTTGTATTCTCACAAACCAACCAACCTTTACTTTTTTTTTTTTATGATTGGAAGGAAAAAAATGTTGTTTTCTATTGAAATCACTCAATATTTATAATCATGACACAAAATTTCTTAAATATTTTTTATATAAGAATTTGTCATCCTCTAAATATTTTTGCAAATACTCCACAAGAGAAGCAATCCATTGTGGCATGTTCCTTAAGTAAGAATATAATTCCCATGCTTTTTAAATGATATTGAGTCTCTTATTTATATTATCTGTGACATATATTCTTATCCTACTTAACAACTTATCTTATCTCCTTACTCTAGCTGATGTGCTTGGTGTAAACTAAGGTAGTAGATCTAGAATGATGATAAACAATGGTTCTACAAATAGAGGTCTAGTACTCGAGCATCCTCTAGGTCACTGATTATTTTCTTCAATTTAATATTTTCCATCCCTTGCTATCAAATAGAATGAGCTAGAGAATCACCAATGGTAATGTGTAACTTGAGGAGTCTAGAAGGCCATACACCTGAAACATCAACCTTTGAGTTCATTTTTTTGGTTATCTTCTTATTTTGGACATAAACATTCTCTATTTGCAATCTTTTATCTTTGTTATTATACTACGCATTATATAGTGTCAAGATTTGTTCTTCAAAAATAGTCAGTCCCTCTTAGGAAAACTCTTATGCTAACTAATGAATTTTGGAAATTTGTAGCATCAATCAATCAGGTACATTATTATTATCAATTTCCATTTCAACAACATATATTGAATGTTCATAATTATAGGAACCTTTATTGATTGTACTTATTTTCCTCTTAGGATGTGGCACTATATGTTCCTTCTTAATATTGACTTGAGGGGGGTCATCTTCGTCATTTTCTTTAACACATCTCTCATTATTATTTTCTTTACTCATATTGGGTTCTTGGCTCCTTTGAGTAGATGAGGAACTCCTGTGTGGAATATGGGTAGACGAAGATTGAGCATTAGTTCCATTTTTTCCTCTTTGCTTTGTTTTTTTCTATTGATTCTCTTTTTTGGTTTCTTTCCTTTTAGTATGAGTATTTGAGTTGACGTTCATGACTAAGTGATCATTACATGTCTTCTTCTCTTTCTATCTGGTGGTGTTTGGATCATTATCATTGATTCCTTTTGAAATTGTTGTAAAAGAATGTTGTATTGCATTGACAACAAATGAGAGAAAAATAATCCATTTTGATAAAAACCCTTGAGAGGTTCAACTTACTTCTAGTATAATACATT
The DNA here is from genome assembly GCA_000966675.3 of Picea glauca. Lineage (NCBI taxonomy): Eukaryota > Viridiplantae > Streptophyta > Pinopsida > Pinales > Pinaceae > Picea > Picea glauca. The sequence goes on along the minus strand of JZKD02S0844950.1, from coordinate 160,214 downwards.
TAAAATTTCAGAGAATTCTATCAAATGGGATAAGAATTTAATTTTTAGGTCAGCTACATTGAAGGGAAGGGAAATAAAATGTCTTTTCATATTCTTATTGAAGAAGAAATGACATGCTTTGTCTTTTCTACAAACCTCGAAAACAAAGTACCGATCACATAAAAAAGTGGGAAGAAAAAGAGGTCTCCCCTCAAATCCCTATAGCCTTATATAGGTAGAGTCTTCCTCATAATCATAATTTCCTTTCCCTCTGAAAAAATCATCATCTTCGTATGTGATTCTTTTTTATGGTATTCTGATTAAAATATGTCTAAATGTTTTAAAACATCTATATTGGACAAGAAATAATTTGAATGGTTCCTTGTGCTTCCACAATATTGGGTACAAAAATTGAATAAAATCATTTTGAGCATCAATATTACCTCTTGTGGGTAATCCTTCGAATACATTACAATATTCCATATCTACTACCGACTAAGCGATGATGAAAAATATTTGTGTCTTCACATAATTGGAAAGTTGATATGAAATATCATTCAATATTATTTCATCACAATAAAACATTGCTTCCTTTCTAATTGAGAAATATAGGACACATAAAAGATACCTTGATACATGACACATGGAATATCTACCAATCAGTCATGAAAAAAACTAGGAAACATATCAATATGGTTCATAAAGTAGAGATATATCAATAATAGAAATACCAATTGGCATGGGTGTACATGGCACCATGAAATCCTTCAACCAGTTTACACCACCAACATGTGCATCCAAAAAGGAGTCAAATTTCAAAGTTTGAGAGTCTTGTTAGAGGTGGTATGTATGAGAATTCTTATGAATACCTTTGGAGTAATAATAAATTGGTTCTTTCCTTTAGTAACAACATAAATCATCCTAATCTTTGAGTCCAATCTATGCGCAAACTAGGATAATAGCTCCTTGAAGTTGAAAAATTACGGCTTGCAACCAACCCTTACCAGGCCAGTCGTTCAAATATTTCTAGCAAGTTTCTATTCGGGAGTGAGGCTTGAATACGACAAATTAAATTCCTTTTTATGGCATGAAAGATAGTTGATGGCATCTCCACATAAAGGATAATTTCTTCTTCTAGTTTCCATGGTTTCCACTTTTTCCAATACACTTTGATATGCATGATGGGTATTACTTATCAATTACACATATTAAGTTGTTTAAAAAGACAATATCACGGATAATACTTAATAAATCCATCCATTAATCATATATAATTTCCTAGAAGAAGTGGACCATGTAGTTAAAGAAATGGCCCCAGGAAAAGCAACAGGCCTAGACGACTTCACCACAGACTTCTTTCATCACTGTTGGGACATGATCTGGGAAGAATTCTGGCAGGTAGTGGAGGAATCTAGAACCTTGGGTCAAGTCCTTTCATCCCTCAATGTCACCTTCCTCACCCTCATCCAGAAAGAGGAGCGAGTCACTCATCCAAAATAGTACCGACCAATTTCCCTATGCAACGTCATATACAAAATCATCACCAAAGTCATATCCACTTGTCTCAAGCCAATTCTACCCTTTGTAATCTCCAAGAGACAAGTAGGCTACATGTAAGGAAGCAAAATCATGGACAACGTCATCCTAGCTCATGAGGTCATACACTCACTAAAGACAGCCAAAACCCCAGGTATGGTTATCAAACTTGACCTCTCAAAATCCTTTGATAGAATTAGTTGGCAATACATGAGGTCTATGGTAGAATCATTTGGATTTGACAAACACTTGGTGAATTGGATCTTGAAGCTCACCTCATCAGCCTTTTTCTCCATACTAGTCAATGGAGTGCCCTCTCACCCCTTTTCCCCTTTCAGAGGAATTTGTTAGGGAGACCCCCTTTCTCGCTTCCTCTTTGTCTTAATGGCGAAAGTCCTAGGAAACTACCTCAAAGACTTGGTCATTGAAGGCACCATCAAATGCCTTCCCCTGCATAACCTACAACCATCCCCTTTGCATAGCCAGTTTGTTGATGATACCCTCCTCCTAAACACACCTACTGTTCGAGAAGCCAACAAAATCAACTCCATTCTCACTGACTTCACTAACGCTTCAGGAATGGACCTCAACCTTGAAAAATCTAAAATCTACTTCTTCAACATGCCGGTAGCAGTCCAAAATCAAATCTCTCGCCTCCTAGGTATACCCAAGAGTTCCCATTCCATCCAATTATCTCGGCATACCCCTTATAGGGGCGCATGTGCACTCCATTTCCTGGGACAGTATGCTACTCTCCATATCCAATAGACTCAACAACTAGACCTTCAAACTACTTAATATTATAGCTCGAATGGTGCTCCTCAAGTCAATCCTACAAGCCCTTCCAACCTACCTTTTCACTGCCCTTGCAACACCTAAGTTAGTTATTTGTGCAATCAATAACATACAAAACAACTTCTTATGGCATGGACACCATCCCGACAAGAATTTGGATTTAGTGGGATGGGATAAGCTTTGCAAGCCAAAACCCTGGGCGGATTAGGGCTCTATAACCTAGGAAAACTCAACCAAGTCATGGGAGCCAAACTTTGGTGGCGATGGCTTAAGCACCCTTCAGAACTTTGGGGGAAAATTTGGAAGAAAACGTATGCCCATGCCACACCCGCCGATCAAATAATTAGATTTAATGATCAGATTCAAGGATTCAACATTTGGAACATTGCATGGCTCAACAAGCATATAGGTCAAAAACATTTTTTTTGGGAGATCAGGGATGGGGAAAGTGCACTATTCTGGCAGGACTCATGGCAGCAAAATCCCCCCCTAGATGATCTTGATGATCTAACCCCCTTTGACATGCACTGCCACCCAACACTTTCAGATGGGTTAAGGATCTTTGGAGAATGCCTGAAAAAAACCTGCCATCATGCACTTGGAAGATGGATCACTCATAACTACAACCCCCAGGGGAAACAAATATCCAGGCATGGAAAACCTACACACACTAAAGAAAAATCCCCACTAGAATAGGCCCAGAACGAGCAACTTGTCGGTAAAAGAAGCCTACTACTTGCAAGGGAACCATCAGGAACAAGATAAGGAGGGTATTTGGAGAAATATCTAGAACTCGACACTTTGGCCAAAAGTGTCCATCTTCCTTTAGCTGACAGTTCAAAACTGCATGCTTACCTGGGACAATCTCAAAAAGAGAGGCTTCATCGAACCCTCAATTTTCCACTTATGCCAACAACAAGAGGAAACATGGAGCACATATTTAACAATTTCCACTATAGTCAAAAGCTATGGGATATGGGGTCTCAACTAATGCATTACTCCAATAGAAACATAAATAGCATTAGAGACACCATAGAAAATTGGGACTCGCTCACTTATCAGAATCCCATTCTCGCTCGCATCTAGCAGCTACTTTCGTGCTTCACTCTCTAACAGATTTGGAAGGAAAGAAATAAAATAATTTTCCAATCAAAATCCTCACCTCCCACCTCAACCTAGGAAAGAATCATGAATCTAATTTCGGAAACGATCAAGAGAAGGCATTGGAAAAATGAGGAATTTAAATGTAGCCTGGGTGAACAGGCTATACTTCACAACTTGCACCTTAGTCTAGCTAACATCCCCCCTTCTACAACACTCACTAGCTGCCTTAGTAGGCCAACAACCTAGACCCCCCCACCAATTGGTTTCGTAAAAAATAATTTTGATGGGGCTTCAAAAGGGAATCCAGGTCCACGAGGCTTTAGGGTAGTCCTTGGGAACTCAAATGGAGAATTCACCTACCTAATAGTAAGATTTATGGGCTCCAACACTCACAATGAAATCAAGCTATTGAGCATCCTCAGAGGAATCAAGGTAGCAACAAAGCACCACTTCAATAAACTCATTGCAGAAGGGGACTTCCTGATCATCATCCAACTCATAACCAAAATCCTTCATGGAGAACACCCCCCTGGAAATCTCACCCAGCTAGAGACTCTCAGGACTCTTAGAGGACTTTGGTTCCCTCCTATGGCCCAACCTCACCATCATCCCCTCTCATGTAAAAAGGGACACAAACAAAGTCATAGATTGTCTGGAAAATGAAGGAGTGGCCACCATGATCAAGAAGATCCATTGGAATTCCCTAACTTCACCTTGCTCTGAAATCTCAGATCGATGCCCAAAATTAGCCAACAGGGACTCCCCAACCTCGGATGGGGTGACACAGAGCACTCAAGTGCCACATCCCATAGGTCCTGGCCAAGCCATAAATAACAATGGTTGGCTCCCATCCCATCGACATTAAGAACAAGAGCCAAGCATAACTCCAAGACATCATCCATGGGAATTTTCCCTCGCGTGAACATCCAGTCGGTCATTGAATTCAATGTTAGGGAGGGGATCATGGAAGCCATCTTGTTGTACCTTTCAGTTATTATCCACCACTGCATCTACCTTCCTCATTTCATTTTTGGCCCAAACCAGTCTCATAGTTTAGGGCTTGGGAGCGACCATTGCTGCATCCACTTTAATTTTACCATTGGCTTCGTCCTCTCGATGCCCCAGGATCATGGAAAGATGCACCGCGACACAGCTTGGTACATCATGGTTGCAAGGAAGAAATGACTGCAAAAACTTGAGAGAGCGCTCTCAATTGCTCGCACCCAGAAATCTCATCTTGCTCCCAGATATGACAGGGAAAGGATGGTTTGCTCGCCTCCAACATTTTTTGTGGAGGAGGTCATTCTAGAAGAGGCCATCCATCTCCCTCTGGAGGACATGCTCTTCACGGTGCCAAAAAATTGGCAGCCCCCAACTAGCCTCCCTGGGGATGAAATTCAGGTTGGTATAGTGACTCACCACAGTGTAAGCACCATGGCCTCACCAATGGAGGATTTCCCCGTCTGTTACATTGAGGAGGAAATTATGAATGAGAGCCTCCAAATGGGCCAGAATGACATACTCTCGAGGGGTATCGCTCCACTCATAGTCTTAGAACATGAACACGGGAGTACAGGGATGGGAGTAGAGGGTGGGGTTGAGGAGCGGAGCGTGACAACAAGACACTAGGAAGGTGCGAAGGATGGAACGTGGGCTGCAACAAATGGGGAAGAGGATGGGCGCATGTCTAAGTAGGGTGATGCATTCCTCGTGCCACCTCCTATTCCAACACCCTCAGATCAATGGCGTGTCCCTCCGCCCTTCTTACACCTGGATCATTTCGATTTGGTGCTCAATTTGAGGCCCCAAATGGTAGACCAGGCCTATCGTGGCACCCTCATGAGACCACGCATATACATTCTCTATGAGGATTTCTGCAATGTGCCAACAAAGAAAATATGTCCGGCATGCGTGAGACTCAATGCCCTGTCAGTTAGGAAGGAGATGACCAATGAAGACCTCGAAAATGAAGACCTCAACAAGTAATAGCATGGCTAGATTTTCCCTCTGGTTTTGGTTAGTTACTCAACTCCGGTTGGGGTGTATGTTTGTTTAAACTCTTCTTTTATGTTTAGTTTCTTTTCAGTTTTAGTTGTCATGGAAAATTCTGTAGATTATACACCGCCACTTGTCCTGGTTTTCTCTGGGAAGGGAATATGATGGTTTGCTTCTTTTTGACATGGTTATCCAGGGCTGCCATCTGTTATGGTTTTCGATTTTTGGTGGAACAACTGGTAGTCCAAGGACAGATGTATATTCTGTCTATGATATAATATAAAGGATCCACCCTCTTTTTTACTTAAAAAAAATGATATATTTTTTAAATTGAATGATATAATTTATTAACAATATATTAATTTTTTAATATTAAACCAATCCTCATTCTATGATGTGTAACTAAAAGTTCTATTTTATTGAAATGAGATCTATTTTTTAATATGATGTTTAATTGAAGGATATGTTTCATTGAAATTATTTTTGTCTTAAATTGAATGGTATAGTTTATATATAAATTTGTAGATGGACTGTGTCTTAAACTAATTCTCAAATTTATAAAAGGTCACAATGACAATCTTTACTAGTGAATGCATTGTATATATATATATATTTGACACATTATTAGTAAACATAGTCCACCTAAATTGATTAATATATACATGCAAGTAAGCAAACATATGCAAGTACCCTATTGTTGATGTCTTTTGATTTTAGGAAAAAGAGTCAACCACATAGGGTATACTTAAGGAAGCTCTTTAACATACCCTATATATTTTTATAGAGATGGTACTCCTTTTTCCCACTCATATTTTCGATTCACTTATTCAATATATTAAACATTCATATCATCTACACCTATGAGTGGAATATGTGGTGAAACAACTTAAAGGATAGAAAATAAATCATAACAAAATAATAATAACCTAACTTAAAATATACAAAATAAATGCATCCATTCATTTGAGTAACCAGGAAAAACAATTGAAGAAAGACTTGTTAGTGTTTCATGAAAACTTGCATAGGGGATCTAGCTAAAGAAAGTACAAACAAAGCTTATCAAGAAAGGAAGAGAGATTCAATATGGAAGAATGACAAAATATATTCACACTACTCCAATGAGATGATGATTGATACATAGATCATGATCAATATATTACAATGAATGAGTGGAATACACTCATATATAGGGAAAGCATTCCATAATTAAGAAAAGCAATCAAGCAGTTATATTTCCTTAGGAATGCATGCATAATAGTGATGGTAAAAATAGAAAGTCTAAAATAGAACTAGTCAGTTAACTCCCACTGAACTAGTGTGTTGAAAATAGAAATTTCTCTAACACCCCCCTAAACATCAATATGGAGTAAAAAATGAATCCCGACTACTAGGCCATTTTAGGTACTCATGTACAATGCAACTAATGGACATTGAAAAAACGAGGAAAGAGGGAAAACCATGTGGGAACAAAACCCCGCCTCAAAAGATAATGTATCAAAAGAAGAAAATGGCAGTTGCTAGGCAACTATGTTCTTCACTGCAAGATGATCCTACAAAGTCTGAAACTTCTTCTCAATGAAAGTATTCGTGAATATGTAGAAATTTTTATGGATCTGATGAAGTCCTTTGGAAACCTATCGGACCTTGTACCTCTTGATCCTATGGACCCATCTGCACCTGAAAATATTCCTTTCTGGTGGAAGTGGAACCAGATTCCAAGTCTTGTTATGTAGGCATGAGTCATACTCCTTATGCATGGCTTATTTCAATAGAGTATTTCCCACAACTCTATTGTAGTTCTGTAGTTTTGTGGATCAGTAGATTGAACCATATAGAAATTCATGGGCATCGCAGGCTATGAATATGAAAGTACATGAGAAGGCTCATGATGTTGAGATCGATCCATCCTCGATTCCAATGTATTCCCTGCAAGTTTACCTGCTTCCTGAATTGTGGTATGTGCCTTCTTGGGCATTAGTTGAAGATTTGATGATGGATTCTTATCTGGATGTACTACCTTCTTATTTCCATGTATAGAATCTAAGTGTATGGAATCATCTCTGATGTCTGAAACTGATGGAAGAAAAAGAGTATATGCATGCTGCACTGGAGGTGCATGCAAAGTACTCTCCTTATCTGTAAATAGAAAAGAGGACTCATCATCGGAAAACTTAGTGAATTTATACAACCTTAACTTGTGATCCACCTCACCAATTTCAATAATGGAATTGTCATGCATGTCAATTACTGAAACTGAATTTGATGTAAATTCAACCTTTTTACCTTTCTGAGCGATCTAATAAACTGAGAGCAGATTCATAGAAAGATTTGGAACATGTAAAACATTCTCAAAACTCCCATTGTGGAGTTCCACTCTCCCTTCTCCTTCTACTGCTACTGGAGTATCATCCCCCATGAGAATATGGGATCTTGAGCATGGAATCAAGGAAGAAAAAACTTCATCTTTCACTGCCATATGATGGGATGCACCAGAATCTATAATCCATGAATCAGATGAGAAATTAATTGAAACCAGAGCATGGTGATTACCTTTCTTAGGAGAAGGATCTTCTTGCTTCTTCTTCTTGGCTCCCTCTGGAATGAAGTTTCCAAGGTTGTTCTGTTGAAGTGTTTGTGCCATAATATTGATTTGTTTCTTCATGCATGTGAATTCTTCATGATTTGGTTTATTGCAGTAAGTGCATTGTTTTCCATTCTTCTTCTTCTTGGAATCTGAAGAGTCTTTGGAACCTGAAGGATCATTAAAGGGTTTGGAATATCCCTTCTTCCCGTTCTGTTTGGATGACCTTTTTCCATCATGCATGGTGAGTGCATGTGCTTTGGGATCTTTCATGAGGCCTATGTGTATGAGTTTTGTCTGCTCTTGTGTAAAAGACTCAATGAAATGAGCTAACATAGGCATTTTTCAATTTGTTCCAAAAAGACATCTTCCAGAATGGAAATTGGAGACATATACAGTGTATTCTTGTCCTAGCTCGGCCAAGATTGTTGGAATAAGTTGTTTTGTGTAGACTTATCAATACCACATTCACCCAAGCTCAATAGCAAGGATTTAAATTTAGTAAAAAAATCTTCTATATTATCAAAAGTTTTAGGGTCTAAGGTATTCAACTCTACCTCAAGAATATGATGTCGCATCTTATCCTTCTTTCCAAAGAGTCCTTCTAGGGTGGTCCATATCTCGTTTGGAGTCTTTCATGCAACAACATGAAACCACAAATCAATGGAGATTAACTCAAGAAGTAGTCTTGTGGCCTCATCCTTACGGTTCGCTCATCTCATCTTCTCAATTGCTGATGTAGGTTTTGTTTCTGTCGTCATCGTAAAATTATACAGTCATTTCCTTCTGAGTTGGAATTTTGCCTGGGGATTCCAATCAAAATAATTGTATGGTGTGAGGATTACCACCAAGTTTGATTGTATAATAGTTGTCATATCCATCTCTCCCACTGTTTCTAATAACCCCTAAAAATTTACTCTCAATCTACAAGTAAAAAATTAAGAAATCACGACAGAAAGGGCACTTTAATTGAAAATTTTTATCATTTTCAAGAGATGATGTTGCGTCTTACTTTTTGAGCAAATGGTGAGGCATCTCACCAAACGGTTGAAAAACTACTTCCAAAATGGGTTTATTTACTTTTTGCATGGGCCATTTCCTCAAAAACATAATATTTTGGGAGAACTCACTGCTGAAAGGTACGACCATGGATTCGTATCAGTTTTAGGAAGTTATCTTGCATCTTACTTTCTGAGAAAACGGTTAAGAATCTCGCGAAATGGTTGAAAACCCACTTCCAAAATGGGTCGATTTGCTTTCCCTATATGTCGTTTCCTCAAAAAATGTAATATTTTGGGAGGAATAACTACTGAAATTTATGACCACGGATTTAGCTCACCGAAACCCTGATTTTCCTTATTCTTTGGCTTGTCTGGCTTGATCCAACCAGCATAGCTCTGATACCATGTCAGTGTTTCATGGAAACCTACATAGGATATCTAGCTAAATCAAGTACAAACAAAGATTATCAATAAAGGAAGAGAGATTCAATATGGAAGAATGAGAAAATATATTTACACTACTCCAATGAGCTGATGATTGATACATAGATCATGATCAATATATTACAATGAATGAGTGGTATACACTCATATATAGGAAAAAACATTCCATAATTAAGAAAATCAATCAAGCAGTTAGCTTTCCTTAGGAATGCATGCATGCATAATAGTGATGGTAAAATAGAAAGTCTAAAATAAAACTAATCAATTAACTCCCACTAAACTAGTGTGTCGAAAATAGAAATTTCTCCAACAAGACTCATAAGACGTAAAATAGATTGGTGGTCCAAAAATTAGAGTTCTTTAAATGATTTATTTCATTTAGTATCATAATATTCATAGGAGAAACACAATCAACATCTCATTCTTATATAAAATTCATAAATCACAAAAGCAATGAACTCCTAGAATAGCTCTGTGCAAGAGTAAAAACTATTACAAATTGATGTTCAAGTTCGAATAGAATGTTGGTCTACAAAAATGCATAATAATCCTGATACTTAAATGATAAAAGGAATGTGTTAATTCAAATGGACTAGGATGGGGCTCTCATAGGGTCTTCACTCTATGAACCTTTGACATAACATGTTCATTCATAGGATATTATAGAATACCCCTATTTTCACTAGATATTAACAAATACCTCCAAAACTCATTTTGTTGGACCCCCCTTCCAATACATA
>JZKD02S0844950.1:111986-149765 GCA_000966675.3 Picea glauca | reverse complement strand
GTGGGACCATTATGTCCAAGATTACTCCCAGTGCAAATATTTCATCCTCCATTACTCCAAATTCAGAGTCTTCATTATTGTTCACAAATCTAACTAACCATTTTTTAATTTCCTCCAGAAAATTATTGAGGATTTCAAAATCACTACCCCGTAGGGCTTTGATTATGCTTAAATCTTTTTCTAATTTCTCCTTGGTTATTAGCATGCAATCTCTTATTAATTGGGGGTCTTCAATTTCCTTGAATATTTCAAGTGATTTGAGAAATGAATCACTTCTTTTATCATAAATCCTTTTACAATTGGTAATCAATTCCCACAAAATTTGTTTTCTCACAAACCAACCAACCTTTACTTGTTTCATTTTATGATTGGAAGGAAAATCTTGTTGTTTTCTATTGAAATCACTCAATATTTATAATCATGACACAAAATTGCTTAAATAATTTTTATATAAGAATTCGTCATCCTCTAAATATTTTTGCAAATACTCCACAAGAGAAGAAATCTATTGTGGCATGTTCCTTAAGTAAGAATTGAATTCCCATGATTTTGAAATGATATTGAGTCTCTTATTTATATTATCTGTGACATATATTCTTACCCTACTTAACAACTTAGCTTATCTCCTTACTCTAGCTGATGTGCCTGGTGTAAACTAAGGTAGTAGATCTAGAATGATGATAAACAATGGTTCTACAAATAGAGGTCTAGGACTCACTCGTCCTCTAGCTCACTGATCATTTTCTTCAATTTAATATTTTCCATCCCTTGCTATCAAATAGAATGAGGTAGAGCATCACCAATGGTAATGTGTAACTTGAGGAGTCTAGAAGGCCATACACCTGAAACATCAACTTTTGAGTTCATTTTTCTGGTTATCTTCTTATTTTGGACATAAACATTCTCTATTTGCATTTTTTTATCTTCCTTATTATACTACGCATTATATAGTGTCAAGATTTGTTCTTACAAAATAGTCAGTCCCTCTAAGGAAAACTCTTCTGCTTTCTAATGAATTTTGGAAATTTGTAGCATCAATCAATAAGGTACATTATTATTATCAATCTTCGTTTCAACAACATATATTGAACGTTCATAATTATATGAACCTTTATTGATTGTACTTATTTTCCTCTTGGGATGTGGCACTATATGTTCCTTCTCAATATTGACTTGAGGGGCGTCATCTTTGTCATTTTCTTTAACACATATCTCATTATTCTTTTCTTTACTCATATTGGGTTCTTGGCTCCTTTGAGTAGACGAGGAACTCCTGTGTGGAATATGGGTAGATGAAGATTGAGCATTAGTTCCATTTTTTCCTCTTTGCTTTGTTTTTCTCTATTGATTCTCTTTTTTTCTTTCTTTCCTTTTAGTATGAGTATTTGAGTTGACGTTCATGACTAAGTGATCATTACATGTCTTCTTCTCTTTCTATCTCGTGGTGTTTGGATCATTATCATCGATTCCTTCTGAAATTGTTGTAAAAGAATGTTGTATTGCATTGACAACAAATGAGAGAAAAATAATCCATTTTGATAAAAACCCTTGAGAGGTTCAACTTACTTCTAGTATAATACATTTAAGATTTCAGATAATTCTATCAAATGAGATAAACATTTAATTTTTAGGTCAGCTACATTGAAGGGAAGAGAAATAAAATGTCTTTTCAAATTCTTATTGAGGAAGAAAGGACATGCTTTGTGTTTTCTACAAACCTTGAAAAAATAGTACCGATCACATAAAAAAGTGGGAAGAAAAAGAGGTCTCCCCTCAAATCCCTATAGCCTTATATAGGTAGAGTCTTCCTCATAAACATAAATTCCTTCCCTTGTGAAAAAATGTCCGTCTTCGTATGTGATTCTTTTTGGTGATATTCTGATTGAAATATGTCTAAATGTTTTAAAAAATCTATAATGGACAAGAAATAATTGGAATGGTTCCTTGTGCTTCCACAATATTGGGTACCAAATTTTAATAAAATCATTTTGAGAATCAATATTACCTCTTGTGGGTAATCCTTCGAATACATTACAATATTCCATAGCTACTACCGACTAAGCAGTGATGAAAAATATTTGTGTCTTCACATAATTGGAAAGTTGATATGAAATATCATTCAATATTATTTCATCACAATAAAACATTTCTTCCTTTCTAATTTATAAATATAGGACACGTAAAAGATACCTTGATACATGACACATGGAATATCTACCTATCAGTCGTGAAAAAAACTAGGAAACATATCGATATGGTTCATAAAGTAGAGATATATCAATAATAGAAATACCAATTGGCATGGGTGTACATGGCACCATGAAATCCTTCAACCAGTTTATACCACCAACACGTGCATCCAAAAAGGAATCAAATTTCAAAGTTTGAGAGTCTTGTTAGAGGTGGTATGTATGAGAATTCTTATGAATACCTTTGGATTAAAAATAAATTGGTTCTTTCCTTTAGTAACAACATAAATCATCCTAATCTTTGAGTCCAATCTATGTGCACACTAGGATAATAGCTCCTTGAAGTAGAAAAATTATGGCATGCAACCAACCTTTACCAGGTCAGTCGTTCAAATATTGTTAGAAAGTTTCTATTTGGGACTCAGGCTTGAATACCACTGATATGTAGCTGACAAATTAAATTCCTTTTTATGGCATGGAAGATAGTTGATGGCATCTCCACATAAAGGATAATTTATTCTTCTAGTTTCCATGTTTTCCACTTCTTCCAATACACTTTGATATGGATGACAAGTATTACTTATCAATTACACATATTAAGTTGTTTAAAAGTACAATATCATAGATAATACTTAATAAATCCATACATTCATTATATATAATTTCCTTCATGGATATACACAACCATAAATGGAAGTTATTTTTTGAAAATAAAGTTCTCTATGGAAAAACAATACAATTCATCCATATTTACCACCGATCACCATCATTTCCGTTGTGAATAGAGAACTCATCATTGAATCATAAATGACCTCAAAAAATGTGAATAACGAATGGATGTCTAAGAAGGATTTCACTAATTATGAAATATGAGGTAGAGAGATAACTCTTACAAGGTCAAGTTGTGTGGAGATATGATTGTGTAGAGAAATGATTGTGTGAAGATATGTGTCATGAAAAATTCTTCACAGAAACGATAATTGAAAATCGACTACGTATAGAGTGAATGCAAATTATGAAGAAGTGGATAAGTATGGGAAGTTATGAAGGGTGTACAATTTGAGGCATGTAGGGTGCAAAATGGAGGTGGCAGAAGTGCAGAGGAAATGGTTTGTGTACATAAAAGGGTTTGTTGGGCTCTTCGCACAAGATAAAATGTCACAAATATTAAAAGTGTTGGCTTGTGTGGAACAAAAGGTATGTGGAGAAAATGGTTTGTGTAGAATGTGGAGAAAAGGTTTGAAATAAGGAATCTCCATGCAATATAAGTTATAAAGATGACTAAGTATATTAACATATGATTTTTTTCTCCAACACACAATAGGACTATGAAAATTTTAGCAAACACAATGGACTATGAACTGGAAATAAAGGGAGGGTTTTATACATAGTTAAACTTGTAATACAAAGATGATACATGCAAATTAATGAACATATCGGGTCCAACTATGGGACAATGACCCCTTGTGGGTTGTTGAGAACCTAAAGGGACTTAATTCATTGGTCACAAAGTCAAAGAAGAATATTTACATCTAATGATTATAAATAACAAGCGTACAAAGTGAAATATGGTACAATGGTCATTGAAAATGATTAAGTTGATCAGAATAAGTGTTTCATATGCTTCCCATTCACATAAATTTTTATAATTTGGTTGCCATTACCTTCAATAGATATGAATTGAAACCAATTTTTTTTTATTTGATAAGGACCAATCTATAAGGCATCAAAATTTGAATGTAGTGATGGTTTTTCTTTATCCTTATTCCATAATAGAACAATCTAGTCTTTGCAGAAATATTTGATTATGATACTTCAATAAAAGTACTTTTTTACCACAGGTTTTCTTCTCTAGATATTTCTTAATGCTTGTTATTTTTTATCTGCTAATTGCATCTATTTATGGTATCAAGCTTGCATTGGTGTAGTCCCTTCCTCATATTCAATTATGGTAGAAATAGCTAATGCATGCAATTCCAAATGTATTGGTAATCTAGCATCTTTTCCATAGAATAAATAAATTGGAGAATATCTAGTGCTAATCTTTGGTGTTATTCTACTTTCCCACAAATCATTAATCACCTTTTTGTGCCAATCTCTTTGGTTTGTAGCAACTGTTTTCTTCATAATTTGTATCAAATATTTATTAGTTGATTCAACCAATCCATTTGCTTGTGGGTAGTAATTTGATGATTGTTTCATTATTATACCAAAATTTCCACAAAATTTTATGAACTTTGAACTAATTAATATGGAATCATTATCAATGATAAACTTCTTTGGAACACCAAAACTTGATCAAATATTCTCCTACAAAAACCAAATAACATGCACATAATTGGATTCCTTTAATGCTATTCCTTTAGGCTATTTTGTAAAGTAATTAGTCATTGTTAGCATGTAAGAATGAACTTCATTTAATTTTGGACTTATAGGACCAATAACATATAAACCACATTGTGTACAAGGACTTTATACTACAATTGTTTTTAAATGCATAGAAACCCTTTTCATCTTGCCATAAATTTTTTGAGATGGAAAACATCTCCTTACAAAGGCATGTACATATATAAAAAAGATCAGTTGAAAAGGAAACAAGTCCCTGCCTTCAAGGACTTGTTTACTTAAATCCATTAAAGAAATTTCAGAAGTAAGAATTTCCAAGTACAGGAGAATGAGACCGTGTGTTTGTTATCTCAGATATTACATGTGTAAGTTTTCATAGTAGTTGTTACACGTTCCCAAACTTGACAGAGGCAAGAGTTGCATATGCTCCTATATTACGTAGGGTACCTTATTGTTACTGTTGAGTTTTCCTTGCAATTGAGTTACCTTCTTGTTACTGTTGATTTCAGCTTGCAATTAGATTTTCAATCCAATAATATATCGTTATTATCTCCACATAAACATATATACTTTTTTTAAAACTAAAATTAAAACCCGTTTTTGAATGTTTGAAACATAGAAATGCTAATTTTTAAAGTAAAAACAATAATAGTTAGATATCTAATTTTGAATTATTAGATATGCTTCCAAAAAAATGCTTGCCACAATCAAACCAGATAGTAGTAGTGGAGGTTAATACTATTTTATTGTGTCGAAGATTCGAGTTTTCTTTATCTGCATGCAACACACCTGGCATATTTTACTACCACAAATAAGTTTAAAACGTGTAAATGAAGGTAGAGAAACATGGTGAGTCTTTCTACAGTCGAGTAGAGGTCATGTGGGAATTGTGGGCACTATGGTAAATTCTCTACAGGATCAACGTGCATCAGAATTATCACTCTCATGTGACTAGCTCAACCAAACGTGCATTAGAATTATCACTCTCATGTGACTAAAAGCAAACCATAATTGAGGATATTATTAGCTTTGGAAGACTGGTCGAATACATAAGATACCAAGGACTGTCGTGTTTGGAGTTGTCTTGAATAAAAGGTTATCTTCATATTAGGCAAAAGCTTCGTGAAAATATGAAAAGAACTCTACTTCTTTGAGGAATAAAACTATGCTTCTTTATAGAGCATAAAGATCAAGTTTTATTTTTACACAATGATGCAATTGCAATTGCTCTTGGTGATTTGAACATGCTACTACGCTGATATCCCTAAGTAAAAAAGACTTTTCTTTCTTTGAAAAGATTTAAAAAAAAAAAAAGACTAAAATGAAAATGTATCTGGTTGATCTAACCGCATTACTTTTTTTTCAATGGAAAGCGCCGAAAATTTCGCTTCATCTGAGTTGAAGTCACAGTAGGATTGTTAGAGACACTTTGTCTGGAAATAAGAAGAGTGTTTTCAATCAATTATTCGAAGACTTGGTTCAAATCGGGTGTAAATATCTAATATTGTAATTGTTCAGTGTTAAGAGTCTTTTTGTGCTTACATATAATTATAGTTTTTATTTTGAATTTTGGAAATTAAATTGAATCCTAAATGAGTGTCTGTAGTTGGCCAGTCAGCCAAGTATTTGGAGGGACATGCTTTCAAGTGTGGCAAGAGATCTAAAATAAAGAAATATTCCAACTCTAAAATTCATATGAACAAAGCCTATACGATAGCGGGCACATCATCTTTGCTCATTTTCATGTTGGTAATGAACATTTTAATCTTTTATAAAATTACTAGATAAAATTCTCATAGGTGTCCAGAAAATGATCTCATCTCTTTCCGTAATATTTTTTTTCCACACATTTTTGATAGAGAATAGGATTTACATAATGGAATAAGATTTAATATTGATTCAAATGTACAGGGAATATTATTTTGAAAATTAAATGAGATTTTAATCTGAATGTTGAATGTACATGAAATGATATTTTATTTTCATGATGGGATGAGATTACCTGCATTCATGTAGGCACGTTCGTGTAATCACATGGACACATGACCTACATGGCCCAAAAGTGTTTGAATTATATTTACTCTAAAAAACTGGCTATCTAAGAAACATTATGAGTTTGTCACTATTGAAAAAATCTATACATTGACTACACAAAGGTAAACAACTTATTGAATACTCAAAGGATGTGGCAAGTAGGGAAAGTTGCACAAAAAAAAAATGACTTTCTCAAAACAATATCAAGGTTGACAAAGAATTTTGAGTCACTATAAATTTGTTGTAGTTCTGGATTTATCAAGCGAAAGGATTGATTAGGCGAAAGTAAAGAGGAAGAAAAAAGACATACTATGACAAAGGAATAGGAGTTGAGGAAGACCATGGTGGCAGAGCCGTGGCATGAGAAGCCAATCCAAGTTCAAGGAAGGTCGAAGCCACATAGCAGCACACACTACTTTTAGTGCAAACGTTGTCAGAGAAGCACTCACAACTTCACATATTTCAATGCCATCATATTACATTATATTCCTTCCTTCATGCCTTCAGTATGTCTTTGGATATTGATCTCAATTATGTCATTCAAATAAGGTAATCTCATTTTTATTTCCAGTGGTAGTTGGTTCAATTATCGTAGTATTGTGTTTCTAGATTTAATGTTAGCTAGTACATCGCCTATTGTATTTCTTCTATTATGTAGTGAGTACCTCTTTCGATGCACAAACTAACTAGTGGAGCCATCCATCCAGAAAGATCATTCTTGGCTTCAATAGATTCCATCCTAACTTGTTTGACTAATGATCAATCGTCGCGATGTGTCAATTCCTTTTCCCATCGATAAGGCTTCGTCAATCATAGGTCCCAGGTTGTAGGGAGGTGGTGGGAGGAACGAAATTGATCTTCATGTTGCTAGGATTTACATAGACTTTTTGTATTGTTGGGATCACAGTGAACCATCGATTGAGCCCTAACTATAAACAAGTCATTGAGGAGAGTTCTAGTTATGGAACCAGAAATGAATGGCCATTGAGATGAGAAGAAGGTATTTATTCTAGGAAGGAGAATGATAAAACCACTGTCGTGTCATGGAGCATAGACCAGTGTCATCGAGCATGGTGTTTGACATCGACCAGTTGACCAGTGTCATTGGTGGAGCGGTATGTGTCATTGGTGGAGCATAACAGTTAATGTCTATGCATTTGAGAGGGACTAATAAACATGCCAAAAAAACCTAAACATTTAATGTCTGGAACTAATACTAGACATTAGGTCTAGCATTAATCCCTATAGCTGAAAACTCTCTAAAAACTTTGCCAACTATGTGACAGATTTCCTAAGTTTTGCCTCGATATGAGTACAAATAAGAGCTCAAACCAAAAACTTTGGATAAAAAATAAAATGCAGTTGTGAAAATTTATCTACTTGCCAAAAATTTAGGTTAAAACATATGTTTGCATACATGATTAATAGAAACACACAGAACCGTTTACTATAGTCCCTACTAGCCCGAAGGGCAGGGACTAATAATGTAGGACAATAAAAACCATCTCTAAGGATTCTATGGGATTTAACCATTGGAGAAAAGTGTCCACCACATGCACCTTCATGGATTTATTTCAAAACTTCAATAGATTTGTAATGATTAAGACATATTAACAACATGCCACCCAAATTTATTTGAAACAAAACACCATTTAAACCATCACATAGGAATTTGATTTGAATTTTAATAGCATCCTTTCATTTTTTGCCACCCAAATTTATTTGAAACAAAACACCATTTAAACCATCACATAGGAATTTGATTTGAATTTTAATAGCATCCTTTCATTTTTTTCCATCCCAATGGGAAATTTTCTAGATTTCAAATAAATATCATGCCCTTCTACCATTTAGATTTGGTCACACTTTCATCATAGTTTTTGTTGTCATTGGATGCATATGTGTACTTATTCAATTCCACCAATTAATTTGCATAACCTTTTTCCTCTTACAACTTTTGATGGATTTATTTCTATATCATAGTATTGTAACATGGCCAATAAATTGGCCCATCTTTCTTCTCTAAGATGTTGAGATAACATCATCTTAATATGTAGATATGGAACATAATAAATTACGTGTGATGTTAAGATATAGTTTCTCAAGTAGGAGACAACTTTGAGTAAGGAAAATGCTTGTTTCTCCATGGGGGAATAATTTAATTCATATTCTTGTAAAAATTTATTCATGAAGGAAATGGGATGTTCTTTTTAATTTTTCCTTTGAGTCAATATTGCAGAAAAAGTTTCTTCTGAATAAAAAAGATATAAAATGAAATCCATATTGAATTTGGACTAAATAGAACATGAGCAATGTATATTGTCAATTTTTATTTGAAAAGGCCTTTTGCGCCTCATTAGTCCATTCAAAAATTTGATCCTTCTTTAATAGCGTATTTATTGGCTTCACAATTTCAGCATAATCTGGAACAAATCTTCTGACAAAGTTTATTTTACAAATGAATGATTGGACAACTTTTTGGTTTGTAGGAAGCCTCAATTTAAATATGGATTTAATTATTTCTATATATATATATTCCATCCTTTCTTACAATGTGACCCAACAATTTTCCTTCATAAACTACAGATATGCATTTTTTAGGGTTAACAAATATTCGATGTTATCTACACTATTAAAAAACCTTCTTGAGATGTGTAATATGTTCTCTCAATTTTGAGTAGACATTCAAATGATCTTGGAAATCAACCATTATGTTTCCTAACATATCCTTAAATGGATTATCCAGATCTCTTTGAAATGTAGCACCAACATTCATTGATCCAAAATGAATTCATACATAGGCATATGTTCCCCAAGGTGTTGTAATTTTTTTTTATGTCTATCCTCACTTGCAACAAGTACTTCATTATATCCATAAAATTCATCCATCATAGACATCAATGCATAACCAGTTACCTATTGTAACAATGTTTCCATATTTTGGAGAGGATAATTATCCTTTAGAGATGCTCTTTTAAGATATTGAAAATAAACAAACAAATGAATTTATCCATTCTTTTTTCTAACCACCATTGGATTTGAAATCCAATCTGAATGTCTTACTGAAAAATATAATGCCTTATTTTTCCATGTTTTCAAGTTCTAACTTAACTAAAGATTTAAGTTTAGGATTGATTATCCTTGTTTTATATCAAATATGCTTGGTTTCTTACTTCATAGGTATGATATGTTTTGATCATAAATAAACTCTTATGGTATCTAATTCAACCTCACGAGGATAAACCCCCTTGTGTTTTTAAAGAGGTGTTACTCTTCTATTTTAAATAACATGCAAGAATAGAAAATGCTTGTGAGAGAACTAGGATTTATTATTGAAATAAATATTCACATGCAAAGAGTACCTGAGAATGGACCATGTATCTCACTGAAAGAAAATATTTAGACTATGTTACAAGATTTGTAAACAAAATAGTATACATTAACATAGGATGGCATTTCCATCATAACATTCATCAAACTAGAACACAAATTTATTCAACAAAGGAAAGGAAAGTATGCACCACATATAGCAGAGAAATCTAAATGATAATTGCATTGAATTCAATAAATATTTTGATAGAAACACATTTGAGATATCATTCTTAAAAATTGAATTCTTGAGAAATCAATAATATTCTGTCCCAAACTATTTCTCTGGGAACCTAAAAAAATAATAGATTTATTAATAAAATAAGTAGTAATGTTTGGGGTTACAAATAAAATAAATTGTATTTGTCCTTCGAAGAGGACTGGGATTGTGCTCTCCAGGACCATAAAATGAAAGAGAGACTTGGAATAAAAAAATAAAATAGTCCTGGGTCATCCTTATGTTTAACATGTTTATGGGAATAGAAAAGGAAAAATGACAATTGACTATAGAATACAAATGGTGAAGGAAAGAACAAAGTGATTAATCAACTTACTTCGATGGAAATTTTGAATCCTTATTTGCTTGTTGAGGCATCTTTTGTAGATTGTTTCTATTATTCTAGAGGTGGCATAACTATTGGAATGGATTCTTGTTGATTTTTCTCGGTTATATTGACTAATTCTTTTTTAACCATTTTTCTATATACTCCCTCATCGAAGCAACCTCTATTTCATGTTTGGTTTTTATTTCAAATAATTCATTCTCCAATTGTCTTAAATCAATGCTTAATTGGTGCAATGTGTCCTCAATATCATAATTTTTATTTATATACCAAACAAGCCACCTTTCTACTTCTTCTTCAGATAATTCAACTGAGTCACTAAATTCATTATCCCATGCAAGTTTTAATGCTTCTATTTGTTCTAATAGTTTCTCCTTAGAAAAGTGTATTGTATCCATTAAAAATTAGAGCCATCTAATTATTTGGTAATATCAACAAGTTTCATAAATCTATAATCCCTCTTAATTTTGACAACAACACACTACGAAAGCAATTATCTTAAACATTTGATTCTTTTAAGCCAACAAGGATTAATTTGATTTGCTTCATTCGAATTTTGGAGGGAAGGCTTTTTTCTCTTCTGTGTGTGTCACTCAAGACTTTTGTTGTAAACATTCCCACTGCTTCTTTATAAAAGCATTCATAATTTTCTAAGTATTTTTGGGGATATTCCTTAAAGTGCATAATCCTTGTTGAGAAGCTATTTGAACTCTATGTTAATTCCTATTTTTTAAGGATTAGGTCTATTCTTTTCTAGATACCATCTCCAACATATTTTCTGACATTCAACAGTAAAATGGATGGACCCTTCAATTTGGAACTACTTTATGCGACATCTTCAAGGGTAAGTACTTGTTGAATTGCAATTATCGGATCGACAAATAATGGTTTTGGAATTAGATATTTCTCTAATTCCTTTATTCTTTCATTTAAAAATGAATTTTCTTTTTCAATATCAAACATATTTCCTTCAATGATTCCTTATTTCAATCATGAAATTGCATGATTTTCAAGGGTGAAAGCCCATGAAAATCATTTTTTGATTTCCATTTTTGAATAACCTTCTTATTTTTCATATTTAATTTTTATATTAATAGTTTCTTAGAATTCTTGTGGTAGGTCATGTGGTGAAGTGTAACAGACACTTCTTCAAATATTTTTGGCTATTGGGAAGCTATATCATTAGCAATTTCTCTAGTTTCCATCAGTCTCTACTCTGACCAACTAGGTTCTTCTTAGTACATCACCTACTTCCATGAATATGAGAATTTATTCAATTCCAGGTACATCATGTCCCACTTTTTGTGTTTCTCTTTTTATCTTAATGGAAGTGTGTACAACATGATATTTTCCAATTTTTTCTTTGTAGGGTCATTATCTCCACCATCATATGAGTTTTCGACAGATTTCCTTCTTCATTCTAGAACACTACTTCTAGATTTTGTTTTTGCGGGAGAACCTCTTTGTGAAATATTGGGTGAATTAGGGTTATTACTGGTTTCCTCTCTACCCTTTTTCTTGTAGCACTCATTAGTTCTTTCCAATTCCTTAATGTTGTTTTGGTTTTCTCCAATAGAGGCCTTGGGCAGATTTTGGTCTCCTCCTCCTTCTTCAAATTTTTCATACTTACAAAAATATGAGGAGTATTCGACTAGGTACATGTGTGCAGAAATTAAGTTTCTAGGGTAAAAAACATTGATGTATTGAGCTTATTTTAAGTTGAGTTAATCTAATTGACCAACAAATTCATATAAATGGGAAAACGTTTTGACATCTATTTCCCTAACCCTCCATGGAAGTGGAATAAATTGTTTATTTCTTCTTTTGTTGAAACATTGTGCCCTGTGTTTATATTGTAACATCCCTCTCTTGCGTGCATTTGATGTGACTTATTCCTTGAGGACACTTGTGTGAAAGTGATCCATTTCATTATATGATTGTCTTCTTCGCTTATGGATTATGATGATGAGATTGTGGATTATGATGTTATGTTATGTTATTTATGTATAGACAAGTGATATTGATTAGTTTCTCCTGAGTGTGCAGTACCCTTGACAGATTGAGGATGTCGATGGCATCGATGGACCTCCTTGGACTCCGGATCGAGTCAGGGAGTGGAATGTATATGGTTTGGGTATTTTTGTTTATGCATATGTGATCTATGATCGGGTATATTATGATGTTATTTATGGATTGTTGACATGTTGATTTGATGGATGAAGGCTGACGATTGCTTGCTAATAAGACTCATATTAGGAGTAAATGGGCCATGCACGACAACCAGAGATATTGAGGGAGAGGTTTGGAAACAACCCTGACACAACCTACTAACACCCCCATCGTGGATCGAATTGTTGGTTAACGATTACCTAGTTTGAGAGATCCACAATGTCGTCAAGGAAGACTAAGACAGTCGCTCATGAAGAATCTAAGGGGTGCATAATAAGGAAGGGTCCTTATGCCTTAGAGGCCCTTAGTCTCCCACAAGGTCGCCTGATGGAGTATTGACTCCAAGGGTTGGAAAACTACCAAAGTCAGTCAAAGGAGAGTGACACCCTTGGAGCACGTAGTGCATCTTGAAGGGCACGTCACATAAATGAAACACAAATAAAGGAAATTGCACCCTTGGAGAACGTAGTGCATCTTGAAGGGCACGTCACATAAATGAAACACAAATAAAGGAAAGTGGCACCCTTGGAGCACGTAGTGCATCTTGAAGGGAACATTGTGATTTTTAACACTGGTGAGTCAATGAACCTAGGTGCCTAGAAAAAAATATTTTATTTGACATGGTCAGCCTTAAAATAAAAATGTTGTATGAGTAAAGTTATTAATTATAAAATTCCCTTAAAAATGCTAAGCCTAGTTGAATTTAAAGCCTAGTTCTAAATAGGGTATGAGGACTAAAAACTAAATAATCAATTAATAAATAGGTGATGGAGAAAAATCAAATTAAGAATTTAAAGGAGAAATAATTTATCTAAGAATTAATTATTGTTTATGTGCAAAGACATGCTAAATTGGAGCTTAGACAAAAAGGGGAAATTAAATGTAAAATGGAATGTGGAACATAGAAAGGAATCTAGTCTAGAGAACTTTCCTAAATAAAACTAAAATAATATTTAAGAAAGGCATCAGTCATTAAAAGAAATTGAGGGACTAAAGGGACAACAAGGTGCGTTTTCAGGAACGCTTTTACATGGGTGAGGGAAATTGGCAATTAATTTATGGTGTAACTAAGGGATTGGGTGACAAGTGTATGAGGGATAGTTTTTCCTAATTAAAATTTAATAAAAACAATTTAACGTGCAATTGGAAAGTGGTCACTAAGAGAAATCTATAAAAGTAATGGTAGAGAAGAGGAATGGATAATGACTGGTATGCGTAAGGTTATGCTACAAGAAATTCTTTGACTGGTTTTTCTTGTGGGAGATAGGATACCCAACTCGGATAGAGAGTGGTATATTGACCTCGCGAGGTGAGTTGGGTGCTAGATTATTTTATACTTGTGGTTGTGCATGGCCCCTTTATAACTCAAGGGGCTGAGGAGGAAGAAGAGTACCCCTACCATTGGTTGGGAGGTACTGGTGAAGTCACAAAGGTTAGTAAGAGGACGAAGAAAGGGAACGCCAGGCGCCAGGGTCGTCATCAAGGACATCTTTGATAGTTACTGTATTTTATTTTATTGATCATTGAATTTGTAATAGACTAGATTATAGTTAGAGGAAGAATATGTTGTAACCTTATTGTAATTACTGATATCAAATTTGCAAGTTTAATTAATGATAGTGTTGCCTAGTAGAAAAAAATTTCCAGCGTTACTATCATTCTAGTTCAGCTAATTATGGAATTTGTATTCATTTTTTTTTTTCCTTAACACAACACGATGGAGGTCTACATGAACCACAACTAGTACATCATACCTAGATTTCCAACAGTTTGAGCTACCTCCATTGAATGGAATTCCAAATTTTTAAACTTATTTATCCTTGTCAATGTCCTTTGAGGTAGGGGAATGGTTCATAAATTTTAGATCGAGAAAATGTCGAGCTATGTTGGGGTGGGAGATTTTTGCAGAGCATCTCTAGTTGATTTGCCTTAAGATATGAGGATTTTAGTCCAAGAAACGATCACCTGGTCTCCCTAAATCCACATACCCAAAACCGATTTCCACCTGCATCTCGAACCTTGGAATCATTGATGCAACAATAAACTCTTCCCAATAACTAATGCTGCTATGGTTAACAAGATTCTAAGTTTGAGTCATTCTTGTTGTGTGTTTGATGGAAAGTTGGGTAATTGCCTCAATTCAAGTGTTTCCTTATATCTAGATGGATAGGATATCAAATAATGCATGGTTGCCCAACTTAGCCTCTAGTCGAACGATGCTTCTATCTCAGAACCGGTCTTGTTTTTCCCCAATCCTTATGACCCCCTTCTCTTCTCATCTTACCTCGTGGGCTCAGTGCCTGTGCACCTATCTTGGGATTTTGTTTTGTTTGGTGGGGGATCTAGGCACAAGTTCCTAGACTCCATAATAAGAAGGGCCTGTGCTCTGTGCAATGATCCATAATGAAACCCCCTTCATTTTGTGAACAACAATTCCTCCATCCTTGCGTTTTCTCACAAGTTGTCTCTCATGGTATTTTCCTTGAACCTGAACATGAGATTCTTCACGTGATGAGCAAGGTACCACCTCCGATATTTCATTTGTAAGTTTTGAAACTGAGATTTTGGTTTGAGCGTTGTATTCCATTGACCAAACAATGGTGTACACGTACTCTTACTTGAGTTTGTTGTTCTGAAGCATGGAACCCATGCATTGGGTTCCCTCTGATTCGTGTCTATAGTCAACCAGATGAGGGGAGACTGCAAGCACAGTGTATGATTGATGTTAGGCAAGGTTAGTGAGGAGCATTTGGGTTCATGAGAGACTCTCTAGGTCTATCTTGGCCTTGGTAATTCAGAACTTCCATTACCTGGTTGGAATTTACTCAACTCTGTATAACAAAGTCTGCATGTGAGTAAATAACATATTTACCTCTTGAATTGCTCGTTGTTTTTCCCCTTCAAAGTTTGTTTTTGTAGGTATCCTCGACATATTCTTAACATCTCTACTCCTTATTACATTCCCAATGGATTTTCCAAACAACCAAAGCTTATGCATTGTTTGAAATCATTCCTTGTTCCCTTCCCCTCATGATCGATGGTTGAACCCTGTTTTATGTAAAGTTTTGAAGTTTAAAATATATGGTAGTCAATTGTATAAAAATATTATATCGGTTTATGAAAGGTTTTTATGAAAATTAAAAAGGGATTGTGCTTGTTTTATATATAAAGGATATCTCCATTCAACTTTTCTTGCAACTACTTTTACGACTTTAACTTATTTCCATATGTAAATGGATTATGGAAGTAGCCATTGGCATTGGCCTCAATTGAAGTATTAACAATCTTAAGTATGATTGGCTAAGGAATTTAGGTTAGAATTTTTGCACAATAACTGACATTCATTATGATACTCATTCTTCCCTTGCTTGAATTCAATTCCTAACTTAGGAATGTTATGCGAATAATCTTTTTAATTATTCTTGAACCTCACTATTCGAATCACAAAATTGAATTAATTATTAGGAAATTTTAAGATCAATATAATATACCAAGCTGGAATTCAACTTGCTGAGATGAACATCCCAACCATATAGTAATTAGGATAACGAGATCTAACCACAACATCAATTTTGGGATTTTCATGTTGAAGGCATAGCTCTCCTTTCCTACACTTAGGAGATATATCTATCGTGAAATTGAATAGTTAAGCTACATGAGTTTAGATTGAAATTATGCACTTGATTCATTACTCCATATGTATTATCCCCTTTTTCACTGCCCTTAATTATTGATGGAAGATTTGACTAAGTTTATCATTTATTCTATTATGCATAGATGGAAAAGTAATTAAGGAAATGGTTGTTCTAGACGATATATTTCTCGTGCACATAAATATATAACGTTGAATAAAGTTTTCATGGACCTTAGTATTTTGTGCAGATGAAAAAGTAATGAAGGAAGGGTGTATTATATGATAGCCTTCTTGCGTGCATTAAATTATGATGTAATGAGAGTTCTTGATGTAGCCATTAGAAATCTTGCGCGAAATAAATTATCTATGTGGTGTATGTTGATTTAACACTTTTTACTCACGCCATTAAATTTGTTAATGTGTGATGGATAAATAACTAGTTTCTTTTGTGCCAATGAATTGTGATGTGCCTAATTGAATTAGAACTTGGATACTTGTGCACATTTAAATATTATTGAAGAATAATTGATTATTAATTGTACTCTCTTGAGCCTTGTGAAATCAAGACATTATCTCTTGCATCTTGAATTGTTGATGTGTAGATGAAGGATTAATATTTGACGTATGATTGATTAGGTATTATATCTCTTGCACCAGTTAAGAGTTAGATGATTACCTTTGCACCATGGATTATGCTATGATAAGGAAATAATATTATTTGCGCTCTTGAATATTGATGATTTATTATTAGGTATGTGATTGGATTTCCCTTGCGCTATGAAAATAAAGTTGACATTTACTCGAGTGCTATGGGTTATGTGGGTGCATGTTTATTTGTTTACTCTTGAGCGATAAAATAAATTTGATTACATTGTTCCTTATCTTATGTCTCTGTATGATGGTTTAGTCATTAAATTCTCTTTCTCCTTGGAAATTTATATGATGTATGACTGGTTAAAATAAAACTATTTCACCTTTGATTATCGTCGACGTTGTTGATTTAGCTAGATGGTTTTTGGACTTGATTGTGTTAGTGGGATGTAGACACCTCCTTGTTCCTCAGAACATTCGCCAACCCTTAGACCTTAAATGGTTAAAATCGATTGGAAGCTAGGATTGAGAGTTTCTTATGTGTCCTGGAGGTCCTAACCTTGCAGGGTAGGTTGGATGCATAGTATATTGTGTGATTCTTGTGATTATATTTATGATCCTTAGGGTTCGTTATGTTATCTCATGTTATCTATATGTTATTTGATGATTATCCTTATGAGATGAATTGAGTGATTTATGATTTGTGTTGTTTACGCATCATTATTAATTGTAGAATGCAATGATGTTGGACTGTTGTTAATTAATGTGTTAGTGCATCAAGATGTGTGTCGTGGTTCATGGTGATGATGTGTCGGCAATGTGTCATGATTGTTTTTTAATGATTTAATATTGTTTCATTAATATATGTGAATGATGTGTTGATGATGTTGCTATTAATTATGATGTTTAAAATTCCTAATGCAAAAAACATTTACATGTTCTATGTCTCTTTTGTTGTCGTAACAGCGGGGTCGTTACATATGGTATCAGAGCGGGTTCAACCCTATGACTGTGGATAGTCACGCCTTCCACTGAATTAAAACTTTGACTAATACTTAGCGCTAATTAAAATTTTAACCTGTCCATGCAGTAATCATGGTTAGAAGACATTGCAAAGATTCACAATGTGGTGTTCGGGAAGGCGGTGTGACGCCTCTAGAAGCACCCATGCCCTAGGAGTCTAACCCCTAAGGGGAATAACAAATCCTTGGGTAGGAGTCGATTGTTGTAAGGGATGTGGATGGTCTGACAAGGTCCTTCCAGAGAAATGTCAAAGGCCTTGAATAATCGTCTGTATTGATATGAGGCCAGGGCATTTTCACCCTTGAGGGTCAACAGCATGCCCCATCCAGTACTGGTAGCATTCACAGAGAACTCACGAGTATTGTTTAAATAATTTAAAGGAGAAATAATTTATCTAAGAATCAATTATTTTTTATGTGCAAAGACATGCTAAATTGGAACTTAGACAAAAAGGGGAAATTAAACGAAAAAAGAAATGTGGAACATAGAAAGGAAACTAGTATAGAAAATTTTCCCAAATAAAACTCAACTAAGATTTAAGAAAGGCCTCAATCATTAAAGGAAATTGAGGGAAAAAAGGGACAACAAGGAGTGTTTTTAGGAACGATTTTAGGTGGGTGAGGGAAATTGACAATCAATTTAATTAATTAAATGAATTTCTGGTGCAACTAAGGGATTGGGTGACAAGTGTATGGGGGAGAGTTTTTATTATTTAAAATTTAATATAATTAATTTAACGTGCAATTAGAAAGTGGTCACCTAGAGAACTCTATAAAAGTAATGGCATGGAAGAGGAATGGATCACGACTAGTATGCATAAGGTTATGTTGCTGGAAATTCTTTGACTGATTTTTCTTGTGGGAGTTGGAATACCCAACTCAGATAGAGAGTGGTAGCTTGACCTTGCGAGTCGAGATGGGTGCTATATTATTTTCTGGTTGTGGTTGTTCATGGCCCGTTCACATCTCAGGGGGCTGAGGGGGAAGAAAATCACTACTAACATTGGATGGGAGGTACCGGTGAAGTCAAAAAGGTTATCAAGTGGATGGAAAAAGGGAATGCCATGCGCCAGGGTCGTCATCAAGAACATCTTCGAAAGTTACGGTATATTCTTTTATTGATCATTGAATTTTTAATAGACTAGATTATAGTTAGAGGAATAATTTGTTGTAACCTTATTGTAATTCCTGATATCAAATTTGCAAGTTCAATTAATGATAGTGTCGCTTGGTAGGAAGATTTTTTCTACTGCTACTACCATTCTAGTTCAGCTAAGTATGGAATTTGTATTTGTTGTTGTTTCCTTAACACAACCCAGTGGAGGTCTAATTGAACCACAACTAGTAGTTTGTACCTAGATTTCCAATTGTCTCGGCTGCTGCCTTTGAATGGAATTCGATAGTTTTAAAATTATTTATCCTTGTCAATGGCCTTTGAGGTAGGGGAATGGTTAAAATTTTTTAGATCGAGACAATGTCTAGCTATGTTGGGGTGGGCAATTTTTGCAGAACATCCCTAGTTGCTTCACCTTAAGAGTTGAGGTTTTTATCATAATAACCCATCAATTGGTCTCCCTAAATCCACACACCTAAAACTGATTTCAACCTACATCGAGAACCTTGGAATCATTGATGCAACAATAAACTCTTCTCAATAAATAATGTTGCTATGATTAATGAGATTAGAATTTTGAATCATTCCTGTTGCATTTTTGGTGGAACGTTGGGTAATTTCCTCAGTTCAGGGGATGCCTTATAACTGGATATATATGAGATAAAATAATGCACAGTCACCCAAATTAGCCTCTAGTCGAATGGTGCTTCTATCTCAGAACTGGTCCTATTTTTCCCCAATCCTTACAACCCCCTTCTCCTCCCATCTTAGCTCATGGGATTGGTGCCAGTGCGCCTGTCTTGGGATTTCATTTTGTTTGTTGGAGGATCTAGGCACGAGTTCCTAGAATCCATAGGAAGAGGGGCCTATTCTCTACACAGTGATCCACCGTGAAACCCCATTTCATTTCATGAACAATTGTTCTTTCATCCTTGCGTTTTCTCATGAGTTAGATCTCATAGGATTTTCCTCGATCCCGATCAAGAGATTCTCTGCATGCTAAGTAAGATACCACCTCCTATATTATAGTTATAAGTCTTGAAACAAATATTATGGTTCGAGCATGGTATTCTAGAGATCAAACAATGGTGTACACGTACCCTTACTTGATTTCATTGTTCTGAAGCATGGAACCCATGCTTTGGGTTGCGGATTCGGTGCCATACTCTTATCCCTATGATTCTTATCTATAGTTAATCAGATGAGGGGAGAGTGCACGCCCATTGTAAAATTTATGCCAGGTAAGGTTATTTAGAAGAATTCGAGCTGTTCAGAGCCTCTATAGGTCTATCTCGGCCTTGTTAATTCGACACTTCCATTACCTATTTGGAATTTACACAACTCTGTATAACGAAGTCTTCCCGTGAGTAAATTAAAGATTCATTACTCTGTATATATTATCCCCTTTCTCATTGTCCTTAATTATTGATGGAATAAGTGACTAAGTTTATAATTTATTCTATTATGCACAGATTGAAAAGTAACGAAATAAATGGTTTCTTTAGACGATAGATTTCTCACGCGCATAAATATCTAATGTTGAATAAATTTTTGGTGGACCTTAGTCTTTTGCGTAGATGGAAAATTAATGAAGGAAGGGTGTACCAGATGATAGAATTCACAACATGGTGCTGGGGAAGGAGGTGTGATGCCTCCAGAAGTGCCCACGCCATAAGAGTCTAACCCCCAAGGGGAAGAAAAATTACTTGGGTAGGAGTCGATTGTTGTAAGGGATGTGTACGGTCTGACAAGGTCCTTCTAGGGAAATGTCAAAGGCCTTGACTAACTGTCTATGCTGAGATAAGGCCATGGTGCTTGTACCCTTGAGGTTCCAGAATTCCCCCCAGCTAGTACTGGTATCATTCATATAGAACTCGAGAAGTTTAAGTTCCCAAGTTCATGAGTGCAATGAACGAATCAACAGCCGAGGCATGGATG
Source organism: Picea glauca (assembly GCA_000966675.3). Classification (NCBI taxonomy): domain Eukaryota; kingdom Viridiplantae; phylum Streptophyta; class Pinopsida; order Pinales; family Pinaceae; genus Picea; species Picea glauca. The sequence continues at coordinate 128,796 of JZKD02S0844950.1, read as the reverse complement.
GAGAACAAGGTGATGTGTTTCATGCTTCATGGTTATGACCTCTAGCATGAAGGTCCACATGGAAGTCTTCAGCTAAAGGGGAGAGATCTTTTATGGGGGAAGATGCTCCTTCCTCAACTAAACATGGTTGTTGAAGCCATGTTATGGGAACTATTCAAGGAATGGTTCTAGAAGAATTAATTGTTAGATGATTTCATTGAGAGTCGGCTCGATAAGTTCAACACCTTATAACATGGTGGTCGTACAGTGCTGAATTATGAGACCATATTTATGGAGCTACTTCGGTATGCCACGCATCTGAATATGGGGAAGCTGGAGGTTAGCAATTTCATGTTTGACTCTTGGCCCTTGACCAAGTTTTGAGGAACACTTGGTCATATTTGACCATTTTTGGACTTCGACAGCCTGTCAAAGATGGAGCGCCAGGCAAAGCAGAGATCACGTGATCTCGGCCTAATTTTGGGGCCATTTTAGGGTTTTGGGTTAATGTAATGGGAAATATATGTTAGCCCATGGGTTTACCCATGTTTAGGCCTATTTTGTAAAGTATAAATAAGTCACTAAACAATGTAAGAGAGAGCGAGAAGATAAGTTAAGTTTTAATAAAGGATTTGTGTATATTGTGTGACCGACTTGCAGAGTTGAGTGCAAGTGCTGTAAGTGTTGAGTGCACAAATTGTAAGAAGGATCTGTGCTAAATCTACTCAGGGAAGGAGGATCTGGCGAGGTACGCAAAAATCTCTTGTCCTATGCGGAGTACAAGTGTGAGCTATGTGGTGTAACCCGATTGACAAAAGCTAATAAAGAAGAAGAATAATTTGTGGACTTAGCCCCAGGGTGGGGGTGAACCATGATAACTCTGTGTGTTATGCTCAGTGCTTCGACCTAATGTGTTGGTTTCTTTCCATGTGTTGTGCTTGATATGATTATTCTATGTGCTTTTCTCTGATATACTTAGATAGATCCACTTTGCTTTGTGCTTCTTAGATGTGTGGGTATAGATATGACATTTATGAAAGTGATGAGTGCTAGACCTATTTTGTTGTTGATAATTACTAACTTAACCAAGATCTAAGTGAATGTTGCGGTGCTTTGTGCCATCTGCGAAGTGCCATGAGGGTTAAATACTGATGAATTATCTATGCTAAAGTTATTTCTAAGAGTAAGAATCACAGATCTATGTCCTAGCTAAGGTTGCAGACACCTGAGTCTTGCAACCACCGCTTCCTCTACCTCAGGTGAGACTTCATATGCTTCGCAGGTGTTGTTGAAGGGGATGGTAGTTAGGGTTTTTTTGGTGTGTTGTTGAAGTGTTGAACCTTGGGTCTACCCCTGTGCCAAAAAATGGTTCTGTTGAAGTGAAAATTGAAGAATGTGTCCCACAACAGGTGGCACAACTTGAAGAAGTAATCCAACAAGTTCAACAGCGCATTGCAGATCTGGAACTTCGTACCATGCCTGAGACATCCCAAGAAGTAAGATATCTAAGGGAGGCAACTGTCTGTAGCACAGTTGACAGGTTAAAAACCTTGGCTTTGGAATGTAAGCAGCTACGCGCTAGAAGCGCCCAGACTTATGAGAACCTCACAGAAAACCCATAATTGCAGACATTAGAGGCACAACTCCAAGAACCAAAGCAGCATGTAGATACACTATAGGCATAGCTGAAGGCCTTGACCCTAGTTGAAAGAATGAAGTGATTTCCAGAACAATGCATCGCCCAACAACAGGTACACATGCTACAAAGTAAAGTGATGGAAATCTCTCAACGACTTCAACCACTCCAAGAGAAAGCATGCCAATTGTTCACTGAAGTTGAGAGCCAGGCAACCGAGCTTGAACAGGTTGTCATCACCATAGAACAACGCATGGAAGGACCAATAAACGACACAGTGATCCAGGAGTTCACTGAGCAAGAGGTTGTCACATTGCAGCAGGTCGAAGTAGCTTGTTCCAAGATCGAGACATTCAAAGAAGAGTTGATCAAACCAGAGTGACTCGGGATGAGTCATGTTAGAAAAACAGGACCGCGGAGCAATAAAATAAAACAAATATAGAAAAAAAACACAGAAGACACACAATACAAGAGAGACACAGATTTACGTGGTTCACCCAGTATGGGCTACGTCCACCAGAGAAATTTCCAGGTCCTTCCTTTATTATTATCTAGCAAATGAAGGGATACAACCTACAGAAAAACCCCTTGTAACTTCCTCTTCTTTCTCTCACAGTCTCCTCTTTCAGAATACAATATTCACCATCAACCATAGCCGCGATACATTTCCCTCATAAAAGAGGGTTGCCTTCTAGGGAAAAAAACCCTAACATAATCTCTACCGTTAGATCTGCGACCTTATAATGAACGTTCCATATTTACAATGAAATTACAATATAATTTTACAAGGAATTTTTTGCTTCGGGGGCTTCGCCCCCGAACCCCCGCTGGGGGCCCGCTTTCCCCCAGACCCACCAGCCAGGGGGATATCCCCCCTGGACCCCACAGATGGGGTACCCCCCCTCTGCACTCCCCTGCGTGGAAGAGTGTACATACTTTTGGGGTGTAAATACTTCATGGGGTATCAACACGGCTGAAATCAAGGACCTCTGAATCAGGAAGATAATCAGGCTCCACAACCAACAAGTCATAGGTAAGTGTTGGGGGCCTATTGGCCCTTGACCAAGTTTTGAGGAACACTTGGTCATATTTGACCATTTTTGGACTTCGACAGCCTGTCAAAGATGGAGCGCTAGGTAAAGCAGAGATCATGGGATCTTGGCCCACTTTTGGGGCCCTTTTAGGGTTTTGGGTTAATGTAATGGGAAAGGGATATCGACCCATGGGTTTACCCATGTTTAGGCCTATATTGTAAAGTATAAATAAGTAGCTAAGAAATGTAAGAGAGAGCAAGAAGATAAGCTAAGTTCTAGTAAAGGCTTTGTGTATATTGTGTGACCAACTTGTAGAGTTGAGTGCAAGTGCTATAAGTGTTGAGTGCACGGATTGTAAGAAGGCTATGTGCTAGATCTACTCAGGGAAGGAGGATCTGGAGAGGTGTGCATAGATCTCCTATCCTATGAAGAGTAAAAGTGTGATATCTGTGCTGTAATTCAATTGAACAAAGCTAATAAAGAAGAAGAAGACTTTTTGGACATAGCCCTAGGGTGGGGGTGAACCATGGTAACTCTATGTGTTGTGCTCGGTGCTTCGACCTAATGTTTTGGTTTCTTTCCATGTGTTGTGCTTGATATGATTATGCTATGTGATTTGATATGATATACTTAGATAGATCCACTTTTCTTTGTGCTTCTTAGATATGTGGGTATCGATCTGACATATATGAAAGTGTTGAGTGATAGAACTATTTTGTTTTTGCTATGTACTAACTTAACCTAGATCTAAGTGAATGTTGCGGTGCTCTGTGCCATCTGCGGAGTGCCATGAGGGTTAAATACTGATGAATGATCTATGCTAAAGTGCTTGCTAAGAGTAAGAATCACAGATCTGTGTCCCAGCTAAGGTTGCAGACACCTGAGTCTTGCAACCACCCCTGCCTCTACCTCGGGTGAGACTTCATTTGCTTCGTAGGTGTTGTCGAAAGGGTCGGTAGTTAGGGTTTTTTTGGTGCATTGTTGAAGCATTGAACCCTGGGTCTTCCCCTGTGTCAACATTGACATTAAATCCAACTTTTGCACAAAGGTAAGCATCTAAATTCCTCAGACGTTGCACGAAGCAGTCCAGTAGGCATCATAGCTGAGGAATAATTGACCTCAAGAGTCAATGAAGGACTCCTACAAGACATTCTAGACAGACAACATCTAGTGCACAACAACATCATATGACAATAAGACAAGACATATTAGTATCAAGTACGTCAATAGAACCCTTGTTCACGACACCATGACGACGGGTTTCTTAGCATAAAATCCCCTACAAGGGAACTCCACCAACAACCACAGTTAGGATTGTCAGCAAAACAGACCAGGATCTTAGGGTAGTAGGCCATCGAATTATACTTTAGGGCTAAGAGACTGGACCAAAGACAGGTGTTGGACATATGCAAAGCCACCTGACCAACAATATTGTCTAGTTGAAAAGGCTAGAGCGGCTGGGTCAACAGGACCCACTACCTTTGTGGATATGGGAAAGTCCGACAGGATTCACGCAGCAGTGACTAACCTCCAGACCGAGCACCTATCCACTTTGCTATAAACATCACACAAAATCACCAACCAAACATTGTTTTTGGATAGAACTAGGTACTACAGAAGATCTTGCAAAATGAAGCAAGTTATATGCATTCTTAGTGTTGAACGACTAGGGCATAACAAAAGTATTAGAAGGACCTTCCCATGGAACGAGTATTGTTGACATGTTTCAGGAAAATTACCCATATATCTTCCCACAAGAGAGTTGGAGTTAAAAATCAACTCAACACTTGGAACAAAACCGATAACGAGAATGCCTTATCGGATGTTGACCCCTGAGTTACATCAGTTGAAAACACAACTAAAGGCATTGTCAGACCTGGCACTTATACGTCCAAGTGTGTCTCCTTGGGGTGCTCCTATTATTTTCATACAAAAGAAGGATGGGTCGTGGAGACTCTGCTTGACTACCGTCAAGTATTCATTGACGACATGTTGATATATTCTCAGAGGATTAAAGAACTAGATGAACATTGTGTTTGGTGCTACAATGTTTACAAGAGAAACAATCTCGGGGATTGTTGAAATGTTGTTTTATCAATCAAGCATTCATCAATTGGGGCATTTTATCTCTGACCAAGGTATCATTGTGGAGCCAACGTAGGTAGAGGCTATTAGGGAATGGATTGCACCGACGAATGTCCTAGAAGTATGTAGTTTCATGGGTTTAGCTGGATATTATCGATGGTTCGTCGAAGGTTTTTGAAGATATCAAATCCGACCACAAAATTACAAAAGAAAAACAAGAAGTTGTATGGACCAATAATGCGTGGAAGCATATCGAAGGATCAAGGAATGGTTGACAATAGCGCAGATACAAAAATCAAATCCCTGACAGGAACAAGGACATCCTAGTATGCGGAGACACATCCAAGGAAGGATTAGTTTGAATCTTGATGCAAAGCAATTGAGTGATTGTTTATGTCTCAAGGAAATTAAGAAGGCATGACGAGAACTACACGACACACGATTTGGAGTTATTGGCCATTGTGTATGCCCTGAGAGTGTGGAGACACCACTTGATTGGATGAAAATTTGATTTAAAAATGAGCCATTGTGGTTTGGAACACATTTTATGCAAAGTGACTTGAACACGTGATGAAGGCGTTGCTCAGAACTACTTAGCAAGTATGATTTTGAGATTACCTACATAAAAGGAACAATGAATAGAGTGGCAGATGCGTTGAGTCGGAGACCACAAATATTTTTGGTGATATCTCGTCAAACGAATATTCGTGAAAGGATTATAACTTTATAGCACAACAATGACTAGTATAAAGAGGTTAAGGAAGTTATCAGATGAGACACCATGTTTGTACCAAAATTTCAGGGATTTACTGTGGACAATGACGGATAATGAGATATAATAACTAGATTTACGTACCACCTTACGATGAGTTGAGAAGTTTGATCTGAAATGAAACTCATAGAGTAGTGTACATGGCTCATTTTGGAGTCACGAAGATAATGACATACCTTAATCCCTCATTCCTCTGGTAGGGATGAAGGTGGACATAGTTAACTACTTGGCGAGGTGTATAGAATGTCAATAAGTAAAGGTTGAACATAGACATTTGAATGGATTACTACAACCACATGTTGTTCCAGAATATTAAATGGAGACCATTTCGATGGAATTCATTCTGGGATTGTCGCTGATGGAAAGGAGGGATGACTCGATTTCCATGATAGTTGACACTCTAAAGAAGAGTGCAAATTTTAGTCTTGTGCACCCGACGTATTAAGCACCTGACATAGCTGGAATTTTGTCAGCAAGATTGTGAGACTGCATGGCATGCAAAAAATAATCATATCTAATAGGGGAATTGGTGTTTACAACACAATTTTGGACCAATTCCAAGGAGGCCTTAGGAATGCCACTGAACTTTACTATAGCATGTGATGCTAAGATAGAAAGGTTGACCGAAGGAACAACTAAATTTTGGAAGGTTATGTTACGTATGTATGTGTTGGACCAACATAACCGTTGGGAATAGTTATTGTCGCTGGCCAAGTTTGCATGCAACAAAAACCATCAAGGTATCGTTAATATGGCACCGTTGATTTTTCTACAAGAAACCTTGTTGGACACCTTTGCACTGGGATCGACTCGAGGATAGGGTCCTGGGAGGACCATAAGCAATCCAAGAATTGGAAGAACAAATAAAAACAATAAGAAAATGGGAAGAAAGAAGTGAAAGATCGGTGGAAGTTTTTTTTTTTATGTGCATCGCATTGAACATAATTATGAATTGGGCCTACCCACTAGTTGTTCCTCAATCTTGACAATTTGTGTGATATTTTCTTGTATGTATTTGTGACATTATGTTAGTGATCCTACGCATGTGATTGACTTGAGTTCTTTGCGGTGTCGGATGAGGGTGCTCACATGACAGAGCCAATCCGCATTTAGGACCATCGCATTTTGAAAGATACAATGTCGAATAGTCGATCAAGTAAAGGTCCAGTGGGACAATTATAGTCCACAATCAACTACCTGGGAGAATGCATATGATATGCGTCATCAATTTCCATTTTTGTTGGATATCTATACATTTATATATTGTCAGATAATTTATTTATGCACTTGTATATTGTGAAACTTTGGGACAAAGTTTAAAAGAAGAGGGGGTGTATGTAACATACCTCTCTTGCACGCACCTGATGTGACTTATTCCTTGAGGACACTTTCATGCAAGTGATCCAGTTCATTATATGATTGTCTACTTCACTTATGGATTCTGATGATGATATTATGGATTATAATGTTATGTTATGTTATTTATGTATAGATAGGTGCTATTGATCGATTTATCCTGAGTGTGCAGGAATCTTGACAGATTGAGGATGTCGATGGCATCGATGGACCTCTTTGGACTCTTGATCGAGTCAGGGAGTGGATTGTATATGGTTTGGGTATTTTTGTTTATGCATATGTGATCTATGATCGGGTATATTATGATGTTTTTTTATGGATCATTGACATGTTTCGTTGATGGATGCAGGATGGCGATTGATTTCTAATCAGACTCAGATTAAGAGTAAAGGGGCCATGCATGAAAACCAAAGATATGGAGGGAGAGGTGTGGTAGTAACCCTACCACATCCTACTATCACTACAGTCATGGCTCGAATTCTATGTTAACAATTACCTAGTTTGAGAGATCCATGATGTCGTGAGGACAGGTTGAGACAGTTGCTCACGAATATTCTAAGGGGAACGCAATAAGGTAGACTCCTTATTCCTTAGAGTCCCTTCTCCCACAAGGTCGCCTGATGGAGTATTGACTCCAAGGGTTGGACAACTACCAAAATCAGTCAAAGGAGAGTGACACCCTTGGAGCATGTAGTGCACCTTGAAGGTCACGTCACATAAATGAAAGACAAATGAAGGTGAGTGGCACCCTTGGAGCACATAGTGCATCTTGAAGTGCACATCGCGATTTTTAACACTAGTGAGTCAATGAACCTAGGTGCCTAGAAAAAAATAATTTATTTGACATGGTGAGCCTCAAAATAAAATTTTTGTATGAGTAAAGTTATTAATTATAAAATTCTCTTAAAACTGCTAAGCCTAGTTGAATTTAAAGCCTAGGTCTAAATAGGGTATGAAGACTAAAAACTAATTAATAAATTAATAAATGGGGGATGGAGAAAAATCAAATTAAGAATTTAAAGGAGAAATAATTTATCTAAGAATTAATTATTGTTTATGTGCAAAGACATGCTAAATTGGAACTTAGACAAAAAGGGGAAATTAAATGCAAAAAGGAATGTGGAACATAGAAAGGAATCTAGTCTAGAGAACTTTCCTAAGTAAAACTCAACTAAGCTTTAAGAAAGACATCAGTCATTAAAGAAAATTAAGGGAATATAGGGACATGAAGGAGTGTTTTTAGGATTGATTTTAGGTGGGTGAGGGAAATTGGAAATTAATTTAATTAATTAAATGAATTTATCGTGCAACTAATGGATTGGGTGACAAGTGCACGAGGGATATTTTTTCCTAATTAAAATTTAATAAAATTAATTTAATGTGAAATTGGAAAGTGGTCACAAACAAAAATATATAAAAGGAATGGCAGAGAAGAGGAATGGATCACTACTATTATGAATAAGGTTATTTAGCTGAAAATTATTTGACTAATTTTTCTTGTGGGATTTGGGATACCCATCTCGGATAGAGAGTGGTAGATTGACCTTGCGAGGCGAGCTGGGTGCTATATTATTTTCTGGTTTTGGTTGTGCATGACCCCTTTATGGATCGGAGGGTTGAGGGGGAAGAAGAGTACCCCTAGTGTTGGCTGGGAGGAACCGGTGAAGTCACAAAGGTTAGCAAGTGGATGGAGAAAGGGAACGCCATGCGCCATGGTGATCATCAAGCACATCTTCGACAGTTACATTATTTTCTTTTATTGATCACTAAATATGTAATAGAATATATTATAGTTAGAGGAAGAATCTGTTGTAACCTTATTGTAATTCCTGATATCAAATTTGCAAGTTTAACTAATGATAGTGTCGCTTGGTAGACGAAATTTTTCCAGCGCTACTACCGTTCTAGTTCAGCTAAGTATGTAATTTGTATTTGTTGTTGTTTCCTTGACACAACCCAATGGAGGTATGCTTGAAACACAACTAGTAGTTTGTACCTAGATTTCCAATTGTCCCGAATTCCACCATTGAATGGAATTCCATAGTTTTAAACTTATTTATCCTTGTCAATGGCCTTTGAGGTAGGGGAATGGTTCATAAATTTTAGATTGAGACAATGTTTGGCTATGTTGGGGTGGGCGATTTTCGCAGAGTATCTCTAGTTGATTTGACTTATGAGCTGAGGGTTTTAGTGCAAGAACCCATCCATTGGTCTCCCTAAATCCACATGCCCAAAACTGATTTCCACATGCAATGAGAAATTTGGAATAAATGATGCAATAGTAAACTCTACCCAATAAATAACGTTGCTATGGTTAATGAGATTCTAATTTTGAGTCTTTCTTGTTTCGTTTTAATTGGAATGTTGGGTAATTGACTCAACTTAGGGGTTGCCTTATATTTGGATAGATAGTTGATTAGATAACGAATAGTTGCCCAGCTTAGCCCCCAGTCGAACGGTGCTCCTATCTCAGAACTGGTCTTGTTTTTCCCCAATCGTTACGACCCCTTTCTCCTCACGTATTAGCTCATGGGCTCGGTTCATGTCTGCCTGTCTTGGGATTTTGTTTTGTTTGGTGGGGGATCTAGGTGCGAGTTCCTGGACTCCATAGGAAGAAGGGTCTGTGATCTACGCAGTTATCCAACATGAAACCCTATTTCATTTCATGAACAACAGTTCCTCCATCCTTATGTTTTCTCACGAGTTAGCTCTCATGGGATTTTCCTAGAATCCGACCATGAGATGCTTCGCATGTTGAGCAAGCTACCACCTTCGATATTTCAGTTGTAACTCTTGAAACCGAGATTTTGGCTCGAGCATGGTATTCCAGTGGCCAAACAATGGTGTACACGTACTTTACCTGAGTTCGTTGTTCTGAAGCGTGGAACCCATGCCTTGGGATGCAGATTCGGTGCCATACTCTTCTCCCTCTGATTCACATCTATGGTCAACCAAATGAGGGGAGACTACACATGCAGTGTATGATTGATGCCAGGTAAGGTTATTCAGGAGCATTGAGGTTGGTGAGGGCTCTGTAGGTCTATCTCAACCTTGTTAATTCAACACTTCCATTACCTGGTTGGAATTTACTCAACTTCGTATAACAAAGTCTGTGTGTGAGTAAATCACAGATTTACCTCTTGAAGTGTTCAATGTTTTTCCCCTACAAGAGTCTGTGTTTGCAGGTAGCCTATGTGGATTCTTAACATCTTTGCACCTTATCACTTGCCCAATATATTTTCCAACCAACCAAAGCTTATGTGTTGTTTGAAATCACTCCGTGTGCCCTTCCCCTCGTGATTGATGGTTGAACCCTCTGATTATGGAATTTTTTTAAGTTAAAAATATATGGTGGTTAATTGTATAAAAATTTATATCAGTTTATGAAAGATTTTTATGCAAATTAAAAAGGTGTTGTTCTTATTTTATATATAAAGGATATCTCAGTTCAACTTTCCTTGAAACTACTTTTACGACTTTAACTTATTTCCAGATGTAAATGGTAGTAGCCATTGTCGTTGGTCTCAATTGAAGTATTAACAATCTTAAGGATTATTGGCTAAGGAATTTAAGTTCGAATTTTTTCACAATCACTGACATTCATTATAATACTCATTATGCCCTTGCTTGAAGTCAATTCCTAACTTAGGAATGTTATGCAAATAATCTTTTTAATTCTTCTTGAACCTCACTATTCGAATCACAAAATTGAATTACTTATTAGGAAATTTGAAGATCAATATAATATACCAAACTGAAATTCAACTGGTTGAGATGAATATCCAAACCATATAGTAATTAGGATAATGGGATCTAACCACAACATCAATTTTGGGATTTGCATGTTGAAGGCATAACTCTCCTTACCTACCCTTAGGACATATCTCTATTATGAAATTGAATAGTTAAGCCACATGAGGTTAGATTGAAATTTTGCACTTGATTTATTACTCTGTATATATTATCCCCTTTATCATTGTCCTTAATTATTGATTGAATAAGAGACTAAGTTTAGCATTTATTATATTATGCGCAGATGGAAAAGCAATGAAAGAAATGGTTGTTCTAGACGACAGATTTCACTCGTGCATAAATATCTAATGTTTAATAAATTTTTGGTGCACCTTAGTCTTTTGAGCAGATGGAAAAGTAATGAAGGAAGGGTGTACTATATGATAGCTTTCTTGCGTGCATTAATTTACGATGTAACGAGAGTTCTTGATGTGGACATTAGACATCTTCCGTGAAATAAATCATCTCTTTGATGTATGTTGATTTAACACTTTTTACTCGCGCAATTAAATTTGTTAATGTGTGATGGATAAATAACTAGTTTCTACTGCGCCAATGAATTATGATGTGCCAGATTGAATTAGAAATTGGATACTTGTGCACCTTTAAATATTATTGAAGAATGATTTATTATTAATTGTACTCTCTTGTGCCTTGCGAAATCAAGACGTTATCTCTTGCATCTTGAACTGTTGATGTGTAGATGAAGTATTAATGTTTGGTGTATGACTGATTAGGCATTATAGCTCTTATGCCAGTTAAGATTTACATGATTACCTTTGTGCCATGGATTATGTTGTGATAAATAAATAATATTATTGGCATGCTTGAATATTGATGATGTATGATTATTTATGTGATTGGATTTCCGTTGCGTGAAGAAAATAAAGTTGAAATTTACTCGAGCGCTATGGGTTATGTGGATGCATGTTTATTTGTTTACTCTTGCGTGATAAAATAAAGTTGATTACATTGTGCATTATCTTATGTCTATGTATGATGGTTTAGTCATTAAATTCTCTTGCGCCTTGGAAATTTATATGATATATGATTGGTTAAAATAAAACTATTATGCCTTTTATTATCGTTGATGTTGTTGATTTAGCTAGTTTGTTTTTGGACTTGATTGTTTTAGTGGGATGTAGACACCTCTTTGTTCCTCAGATCAGTCACCAACCTTGAGACCTTAAATGGTAAAAATCAATTGGAACCTACTCTTGAGCGTTGCTTATGTGTCCTGGAGGTCCTAACCTTGCAAGGTAGGTTGGACGGGTAGTATATTGTGTGATTCTCGTGATTATATTTATGATCCTTAGGCTTCATTATGTTATCTCATGTTATATTGATGTTATCTGATTATTATCCTTATGATATGAATTGAGTGATTTATGATTTGTGTTGTTTATGAGTCGTTATTAATTGTAGAATGCAATGATGTTGTACTGTTGTTAATTAATGTATTAATGCATCGATATACGTGTCATGGTTCATGGTGATAATGTGTTACCATTATGTCGTGATTGATTGTTAATGCTTTAATATTGTTTCATTAATAAATGTGAATGATGTGTTGATGATGTTGCTATTAATTGTGATGTTTTAAATTCCTAACGCAAAAACAAAAAATACCTATTGTACATCACTTTTGTTGTCATAATGGAGGGGTTGTTACATATGGTATCAGAGTAGGTTCAACCCTGCGATTGTGGATAGTCATGCCTTCCACTGAATTAAAACCTTGACTAATTCTTAGCCCTAATTAAAATTTTAACATGTCCATGCGGTAATCATGGTTAGAGGATGTCACATAGATTCATACGTGGTGTTGGGGAAGGAGGTGTGACACCTCCAGAAGTGCCCGCACCCTAGGAATTTAACCCTTAAAGGGAAGAAAAATTCCTTGTGCAGGAGACGATTTATGTAAGGGATGTGTATGGTTTGACAAGGTCCTTCCAAAAAAATTTCAGAGGCCTTGACTAACCATCTGTACTGAGATGAGGCCAGGGCATCTATATCCCTAAGGGTCCACAATGCACCCTAGCCAGTACTAGTAGAATTCATGGAGAACTAGAGAAGATTAAGTTCCCAAGTTGATGAGTGCCACAAAAGGCTCAGTCGTCGAGCCATGGTTGGAGAACAAGGATATGTGCTTCGCGCTTCACGTTTATGACCTCTAGCACGAAGTTCCAAATGGAGGTCTTCAACTAAAGGGGAGTGGTATTCTATTGTGGAAGACGCTCCTGCCTCAGTTAAACATGGTTGTCGAATCCCTATTATGGGAATGGTTATGGGAGAAGTAATTGTCATAAGAATTCATTGAGCACCAGCTCGACTATTTCAATGCCTTACAACAGGGTGGTCATACGATGTCGGATTATGAGACTAGATTTATGGATCTACTTCGGTATGCCCCACATCTGAACATGAGGATGTTGTAGGTAAGCAAGTTCATGTTCAGCCTGAAATCCAACTTTCATGCAAAGGTGAGGATCTAAATGCCTCAGATGTTGAACGGAGCATTCTAGTAGGCCTCATAGCTGAGGAAGAATTGACCGCAGGAGTCAGGGAAGGAATCCTACAAGACTGTCTAAACTAATGACATCTGGTGCACAGAAATCAGACGATAGCCAGAGAAGACATCTTGGTATGTGTAATGTCCCCATTTTGGGACATTATAACTTTACAGAGTGTTATGCCTACCAGAGTAGCCAGATAGGGGTGACAAAGAGTTCAGGAGATATTGAAAGGTTTTATTGGGCCCGACTTGCATCGTTCATCATCATGATCCATTCTGCACATCTTGGTTTTGGTTTTGTTGCATTCTGACGATTTCCATAATTTTGAGTTATTATGCGTCATATATTAATTAATTTCACTAAGAAGGTCATAATGGGCATATTACTTAGAGAAACCTCTTAGTGTAATAGCTCATTGAAATCAGGAAGAAGAGCACTACAGGATAAGATGATGACAAGTGACTTTCAGTGGTCGGAGAAGCCATAAGGATGGATAAATCACTTTTTAGAGGTAAAATGATTAATTAATTAATTAATCAAGTGATTTAATCAAGGAATAATAAAATAAAGTAAAAGTCACTTGGAGGGAAAAGGTCAACAACGAATTAGGGCTTCAACAGTGAATTAGGGTTTTGTAAATCTATAAGAGAAGAGTTAGCGACCTAATTCATCATTATGCAAATTATGACTTGTCATTGAGGAGAACAGGTGCATCTCAGGAGAGATAGTTCAGTGTATTCCAGGAGGAAGACACCATTTGGTTGATTTCAGTGTTGAAAGACACACCCTAGTCACTGGGAAGATCATCCAAGTCTTCCATCATTCTTCATTGTTTCCATAGTGCTCCCATATTCCAGGTATTATCTTTTAGTTACTTATTTGTATTCCAGCTAAGATCCTTTTGTCTTTTGATCTAGCCGAGTGTTGTTATTTTATTCAGTTACAGTTGGTTATTTGTATTCCGGCTAAGATCCTTTGTCTATTGATCTAGTCGAGTATTATCATTTTATTCAACTGCATTCGACCATTTTGTAATCCACAGAGATATCATAATACAAACTTTGCAGTCCTTTGTCGTTTTTATTATTTTCATGAACATTTATATGCTGTAAACCTTTGATCCTACACACACATTAGCAATGTTTTCCTAGACTATCCAATTCAGGAACATTACAGTATGAAGGTACATCTATAGAACCCTTGTTCATGACACCACGATGATGACTTCCTCAGTAGAAGACCCCCTACAAGGGAACTCTGCCAACCATAGTTAGGATTATCAGTAGAACATACTAGGATCTTAGGCTGGTAAGCCAACGCCTTCTATTTCAAGGCCAAGAGACTAGACCGAAGATGGGAACTAGACATATTGAGAGCCACCTGACGAATTAAGGTTGTCCGGTTGAAAAGGACAAATCAGTCGGGTCAACAAGACCCACTACCATTGTGGAGATGGGAAATTCCCACAGGATTCATGCAGAAACGAATAACTACCAAACCGAGCACCATTCCAATGTGCTAGAAACATTAGGCACAATTGCCAACCAAAATTTTGGCTTTGGATAGAACTAGGTACTACATAAGATCTTTCACAATGATGTAATTTATATGAATTCTTAGCACCGAATGACTAGGGTGTAACAAAAGGACTAGAAGGACCTTCCCATGGCACGAGTACTGCGAACGTGTTTCAAAACAATTACCCAAATTGTCGCTCGCAAGAGAGTTGGAGTTTAAAATCAACTCGAAACTTTGAACATAATTGATAATGAGAACGCCTTATCGGATGTTGACCCCTCAGTTATAGGAGTTGAAAACAAAACTGAAGGAATTGTCGAACCTAGGACTTATATGTCCAAGTGTGTCTCCTTGGGGTGCTCCTGTTATTTTCATATGGAAGAAGGATCAGTTGTGGATACTCTTCTTGACTACCATCAAGTATTCATTAATTCCATATTGATGTATTCTCATGGGACAAAAGAACTAGACGAACATTGTGCTTGGTGATATAGTGTTTACGAGTGAAAAAATCTCAGGGACTGTCAAAATGCTCTTTTATCAAGAAAGGATTCATCAATTGGGACATGTTATCTCCGACGAAGGTATCGTTGTGGAGCCAACATAGTTAGAGGCTATTAGGGAATGGTATGCATCGGAAAACATACCAGAAGTACATAGTTTCATGGGTTTATCTGGATATTATCGACGATTCGTCAAAGGTTTTCAAATATAGAAAATCTGACCATGAAAATCCATAAGAAAAACAAGAATTTGTATGGACCGAGAATGCGCAGAAGAATATTGAAGGCTCAAGGAGCGGTTGACGATAATGTCGATACAAAAAAAAAATCCTCGACAGGGACGAGGACTTCCTGGTATGTGCAGACACACACAATGAAGGGTTAGGTTGAATATTGATGCAAGGAAATTGAGTGATCATTTACGTCTCAAGGAAATTAAGAAGGCATGATGAGAACTATGCAACGCACGATTTGGAGTTATCGACCATTGTGTATTCCCTGAGAGTGTGGAGACACTACCTGATTGGATTAAATGTCGAACTAAAAATGGACCACTGTGGTTTGGAACACATTTTACGCAAAGTGACTTGAATGCGTGACAAAGGCGTTGGTCAGAACTGCTTAGCAAGTATGATTTTGAGATTACCTACATAAAAGGAACAATGAACAAAGTGGAATATGTGTTGAGTCGGAGACCACACATATTTTTGGTGATACCTCGTCAGAAAAATCTTCGTGAAAGGGTTCTAACTTTACAGCACGACGATGACTGGTATAAAGAGGTTAAGGAAGTTATTGGATGAGACACCATGTTTGTACCAAAATTTCAGGGATTTAGTATGGACAACGATGGATAATGAGATATAATAACCAGATTTATGTATTGCCTTATGACGAGTTGAAAATTTTGATCTTAAACGAAGCTCATGGAGTAGTGTACATGGCTCATATTGGAGTCACTAATATGAGGGAAGACCTTAATCCCTCATTCTTCTGGTAGGAATGAAGGAGGACATAGTTAACTACTTGGAAAGGTTTCTGGAATGTCAACAAGTAAAGGATGAACATAGACATCTGACTGGATTACTACAACCACACGTTTTTCCAGAATATTAAATGGAGGCCATTTCGATGGACTTCAATGTGGGATTCTCGCCGATGGCAAGGAGGCATGACTCTATTTAAGTAATAGTTGACTATTGGATCTTGTGTGTCTCTACTTTACTATTTAGGATTATTTTTGGGTTATTTTGATCCTACCTTACTATCATAGATTGACCTGTTTCAGATTTAATAATCTCCCAACGAAATCCCTCTAAAACTATTAGCCCCTCTAGAAGACCAGAAGGAAACACATCACAAAGAGTGTACTACACAGTCTCACCCAAGATAGCTCTATAAGTGGATGCAATACTCAGGTGTTTGCAACCCGGGAATGAGTGGAGATATGCGGTTGTATCTTGTAATATTTACTTCTTTAGTATAACATCCGATCATAGAAATCATTGTTGATACTGAGAGGGGGGTGAATCAGTATCAAGTACAATTTAAAAACCTTTTTCAACTTATACTTAAACCATTCAATTATATCCAATGAGCAATGAAAAATAGTATAAGAG
>JZKD02S0844950.1:98774-111454 GCA_000966675.3 Picea glauca | reverse complement strand
GGTGTTGTATATGCATGTGCATTTTCCTTCATGTCCAAATACCTTTATCAATCTTGTGGTCCAAAACCCATGACTAGGGTTGACATCAATGACAAAAATCAATCTTCCAACAATCATTTGATTCATGCATGTGAAATGCCAGATCTATATAGTTACTTAATTCATCTAACATTCTCCATTTAACAACAATAAAGACACATACATTCATTCACATAACATAGGTGTTATTGTGTTTCACCCCCTCTTGCGATACGTACAAAAATATATGGCTCTCAAGATATTTATTATAGTTCAGTAACAGGTCACGTCACGTGTGCTACAATCTTATATCTTACACTCTCCAATCGGCCCCTCGATCCTTGTGAGGATGAATAGATTGCACTAGGCTCATCATCCTCTGATCTAACCCTCGGTATCGAGTCACTCATTACTTCCCTAGCTCACCATCTACTGACTTGTACAATTATTACAACTCTCTCTTCCTCGGTCGGCTCCCCCCCTCTTCCTCTAAGTACTACCTATTTATATTCTTGGCTCATCAACCATTAAAATACATTACAAAAACCCTAAACCTAGCATCGTTATCTCTTCCTTGCATGTGCCCCTTGTTTGCTTCCCTTACACGTGGTGATTTTCCTTCCAACTATCCTTTTCTCCTTTCATGCTTCTCTTCCCAAAAATAGCCTTTTTTTCTGACTAGGACTGCATCCAACATTTATACTCTGACGAAGAGTGCACATTTTATTCTTGTGCACTCGACATATCAGACACCTGACATAGCTGGAATGTTTTCAACAAGACTGTGAGACTTCCTAGCATGCCAAAAAGAATAATATACGATAGGGGAATTGGTGTTTGCAAGACGATTTTGGACTAATTCCCAGGAGGCCCTGGGAACACCACTGAACTTTAGTACAACATGTAACCCTGAGATAGATAGGCTAACCGAAGGAAAAACCAAATTTTGGAAGGTTATGTTACGTATGTTTGTGTTGGACCAACATAACTGTTGGGAATAGTTCTTGTCATTGGTCGTGTTTGTGTGCAACAACAACCATAAAGGTACCATTAAGATGGCACCATTGAGTTTTTCTACGAGCGACCGTGTTAGACACCTTTGCACTAGGATCGACTCGAGGATGGGGTGCTGGTAGGACTAGAAGCAATCGAAGAATTGGAAGAATAAATACAAACAATAAGAAAAAAGAATGAAAGAAACACAAGATTGGCGAAAGGGTTTCTCTGATGCACATTTCATTGACCATAATTATAAATTGGACCTACCAACTAGTCTTGCCTCATTCTTGAGGTGTTGCACGATATTTTCTTGTATTTGTTTGTGACATAATATTAGTGATCCTACACAAGTGATTGACTTGATTTCTTTACGGGTGTCGGACGAGGGTGCTCACACGATAGAGCCAATCCACATTATGGACCATCACATTTTGATGGCTATGACATCGAACAGTCGATCAGGTCAAGGTTCAGTGGGACAATTATAGTTCACACTCGACTACCTAGGAGGAAGCATATGATATGCTTCAGTAGTTTCCATTTTTATTAGATACCTTGACATTTAGATATTGTCAGATAATTTATTTCTGCACTTGTATATTGTGAAACTTCAGGACAAAGTTTAAAACAAGAGGGGGTGTATGTAACAGCCTGCACTTGCGTGCACCTAATGTGACTTATTCCTTGAGTACACTTGCATGTAAGTGATTTGATTCATTATATGATTATCTACTTCTCTTATGGATTATGATGATGAGATTGTCGATTATGATTTTATGTTATGTTATGTTATTTATGTATAGACAAGTGTTATTAACTAGTTTCTCCTGAGTGTGTAGGAATCTTGATAGATTGAGGATGTCGATGGCATCGATGGACCTCCTTGGACTCCAGATCAAGTTAGGGAGTGGACTGTATATGGTTTGGGTATTTATGTTTATTCATATGTGATCTATGATCAAGTATATTATGATGTTGTTTGTGGATCATTGACATGTTTCGTTGATGGATGCATGCTAACGATTTCTTGCTAATAAGACTCTCATTAGGATTAAAGTTTCCATGCATGACAACAAGAGATATTGAGAGAGAGGTGTGGCAGAAACCCTGCCATAGATTACTAGCACTCTCGTTGTGGCTCGAATTGTAATTTAATGATTACCTAGTTCGAGAGATCCATGATTCCATGAGGGCAGACTAAGACAGTCGCTCATGAAGATTCTAAGGGGTGCATAATAATGCAGGGTCCTTATTCCTTATAGGCCCTTAGTCTCCCTCAAGGAATCCTGATGGAGTATTGACTCCAAGGGTTGGAAAACTACCAAAATCAATCAAAGGTGAGTGGAACCCTTGGAGCATGTAATGTGTATTGAAGGGAACATCACATAAATGAAACACAAATGAAGGTGAGTGGCACCCTTGGAGAACGTAGTGCATCTTGAAGGGCACGTCAAGATTTTTAACACTGGTGAGTCAATGAACCTAGGTGCCTAGAAACAAATATTTTATTTGACGTGATCAACCTTAAAATAAAAATGTTGTATGAGTAAAGTTATTAATTATAAAATTCCCTTAAAATTTCTAAGCCTAGTTGAATTTAAACCATAGGTCTAAACATGGTATGAGGACTAAAAACTAATTAATCAATTAATAAATGGGAGATGGAGAAAAATCAAATTAATAATTTAAAGGAGAAATAATTTATCTAAGAATCAATTATTGTTTATGTGCAAAGACATGCTAAATTGGAACTTAGAAAAAAGGGGAAATTAAATGCAAAAATGAATGTGGAACATAGAAAGGAATCTATTCTATAGAAATTTTCTAAATAAAACTCAACTAAGATCTAAGACATGAGTCAATCATTAAAGGAAATTGATGGAATAAAGGGAGAACAAGGAGAGTTTAGGAATGATTTTAGGTGGGTGAGGGAAATTGGAAATTAATTTAATTAATTAAATGAATTTCTGGTGCAACTAAGGGATTGGATGACAAGTGTACGGAGGATATTTTTTCCTAATTAAAATTTAATAAAAAGAATTTAACGTGCAATTGGAAAGTGGTAACTAAGAGATATCTATAAAAGTAATGTAAGAGAAGAGGAATGGATCACAACTGGTATGCGTAAGTTTATTCTTCCAGAAATTCTTTGATTGGTTTTTCTTGTGGGAGTTGGGATACCTATCTCAGATAGAGAGTGGTGGATTGACCTTGCGAGGCAAGTTGGGTGATAGATTATTTTTTGGTTTTGGTTGTGTGTGGCCCCTTTGCATCTCAGGGGGATGAGAGGGGAGAAGAGTAAGCCTAGTTTTGGCTGGGAGGTACAGGTGAATTCATAAAGGTTAGCAAGCAGATAGAGAAAGGGAACACTAGGTGCTAGGGTCATCATCAAACACATCTTTGACATTTACGGTATATTATTTTATTGATCATTGAATTTATAATAGAATAAATTATAGTTAGGTGAAGAATATGTTGTAACCTTATTGTAATTCCTGATATCAAATTTGCAAGTTTAATTAATGATAGTGTCACTTAGTAGGCGAAATGTTTCTAACACTACTACCGTTCCAGTTCAACTAAGTATGTAATTTGTATTCGTTATTTTTTCCTAAACACAATTGATGGAGGTCTTCTTGAACCACAACTAGTAGTTTGTACCTAGATTTCCAATTGTCACAGCTGCCGCCATTGAATGGAATTCCAGGGTTTTAAACTTATTTATTCTTGTCAATGGTCTTTGAGGTAGGGGAATGGTTAACAAATTTTAGATCGAGACAATGTTTGGTTATGTTGAGGTGGGTGATTTTTGCAGAGAATCTCTATTTTCTTCACCTTAAGAGCTGAGGGTTTTAGCACAAGAATGCATCGCTTGGTCTCCCTAAATCCATACACCCAAAACTAATTTCTGCCTACATCGAGAACCTTGGAATAATTGATGCAATAGTAAACTCTGCCCAATAAATAACGTTTCTATGGTTAACAAGATTCTAAGTTTGATTCATTCTCGTTGCGAGTCCATTCGAATTTTTTGTAATTGCATCGGTTCATGGGATGCCTTATATCTGGATAGATAGGCCATCAAAGAATGCATAGTCTCCCAACTTAGCCTCCATTCAAATGGTGCTTCTGTCTCAGAACCGGTCCAATTTTTCCCCAATCCTTACGACCCCCTTCTCCTCCCGTCTTAGCTCGAGGGCTCGATTCCTATGCATCTATATTGGGATTTTTTTTTGTCTGGTAGGGGATCTGGGTGTGGGTTCTTAGACTCCATAGGAAGAAGGGCTTGTGCTCTGCACATTGATCCACCATGAAAGCCCCTTTCATTTCGTGAACATTAGTTCCTCCATCCTTGTGTTTCCTCACGAGTTATCTCTCATGGGATTTTCTTCGACCCTGGCCACGATATGCTCACCGTGCTAAGCTAGCTACCACCTATGATATTTCAGTTGTAAGTCTTGAAACCGAGATTCGAGTTTGAGCATGGTATTCCAAAGACCAAACAATGGTTTACACATACCCTTACCCGAGTTCATTGTTCTGAAGTGTGGAACCCATGCATTGGGTTGTGGATTTAGTGGCATACTCTTCTCCCTCTGATTCACATCTATATTCAACTAGATGAGGGGACATTGCATTGCCAGGTAAGGTTATTCAGGAAAATTCAGGTTGGTGAGAGAATTTGTAGGTCTATCTCGACCTTATTAATTCGATACTTCCATTAACTGGTTGGACTTTACTCAACTCTGTATAATGAAGTCTACATGTGAGTAAATCATAGATTTACCTCTTGAACTTATGAATGTTTTTCCCCTTCAGGAGTCTGTGTTTGCAGGTAGCCTCTGTGGATTCTTAACATATTTGTGCCTTATCACTTTCCCATCGGATTTTCCAACCAACCAAATCTTATGTTCTATTTGAAATCACTCCTTGTTCCCTTCCCATAGAAATCGATGATTGAACCATGTGTTATGGAATGTTTTGAAGTTAAAAAGATATGGTGGTTAATTGTATAAGAAAATTATATCAGTTTACGAAAGGATTTTATGAAAATTAAAAAGGTGTTGTGCTTATTTTATATATAAAGGATATCTCAGTTCAACTTTCCTTGCAACTAATTTTATGACTTTAACTTATTTC
The DNA here is from genome assembly GCA_000966675.3 of Picea glauca. Taxonomy (NCBI): domain Eukaryota; kingdom Viridiplantae; phylum Streptophyta; class Pinopsida; order Pinales; family Pinaceae; genus Picea; species Picea glauca. The sequence goes on along the minus strand of JZKD02S0844950.1, from coordinate 106,297 downwards.
CAGACGTAAATGGAAGTAGCCATTATCGTTGGCCTCAATTGAAGTATTAACAATCTTAAGGATTATTGGCTAAGGAATTTAAGTTAGATTTTTTTCACAATAACTGACATTCATTATAATACTCATTGTACCCTTGCTTGAATTCAATTCCTAACTTAGGAATGTTATGTGAATAATCTTTTTAATTCTTCTTGAACCTCACTAATCGAATCACAAAATTGAATTACTTATTAGGAAATTTGAAGATCAATATAATATACCAAGCTGAAATTCAACTTGTTGAGATGAAAATCCCAACCATATAGTAATAAGGATAACGGGATCTAACCACAACATCAATTTTGGGATTCACATGTTGAAGGCGTATCTCTCCTTACCTAAGCTTAGGAGATATCTCTATCATGAAATTGAATAGTTAAGCGACATGAAGTTAGATTGAAATTATGCGCTTGATTCATTACTCCATATGTATTATCCCTTTTCTCATTGTCCTTAATTATTGATGGAAGAAGTGACTAAGTTTAGCATTTATTCTATTATGCGTAGATGGAAAAGAAATGAAAGAAATGGTTGTTCTAGACGATAGATTTCTCGCGCGAATAAATATCTAATGTTGAATAAATTTTTGATGGACCTTAGTATTTTGCGCAGATGGAAAAGTAATGAAGGAAGGGTGTACAAGAAGATAGCATTATTGCGCGAATTAAACTATGATGTAACAAGAGTGCTTGATGTAGACATTAGACATCATGCGGGAAATAAATTGTCTCTGTGATGTATGTTGGTTTAACACTTTTTACTCGCGCCATTAAATTTGTTAATGTGTGATGGATTAATAAGTAGTTTCTATTGCCCCAGATGGGGTGACATGCATCACTCAAGTGCCACGTCCCACAGGGCCAAGCCAAGCCATAAATAAGTATGGTTGGATCCCATCCCCTCGACATTAAGAATGGGAGCTAGCCATAACTACAAGGCAACAACCATGGGAATTTTCCCTCGCACGGATATCCAAGCAGCTATTGAATTCAATGTTAGGGAGGCAGTCATGGAAGTCGTCCCGTCGCACCTACCAATTATTATCCACCAATACATCTACCTTCCTCATTTCGTTTCTGGCCTACACTAGGCTTGCAATCTAGAGATTGGGAGCGACCATTGCTACATCCACTATAATTTCGCCAATAGCTTCATCCTCTTGATGCCTCGTGAGTGTGGAAATATGCATCGTGGCCCAGCCTAGTACACCATGGCTGCAAGGAAGAAATGACTGCAAGAAATTGAGAGGGTAATCTCAATTGTTCGCACCCAGAGAGCTCATCTTGCTTGCAGAGATGACAGGGAAAGGATGGCTTGGTCACCTCCAACATGTTTTGTGGAGAAAGTCATCCTGGAAGAGGCCATCCAACTCCCTCTAGATGACATGCTCTTCATGGTGCTAGAAAATTGGCAACCTCTATCTAGCCTCCCTAGGGATGAAACTCGGGAAGGTATAGAGGTTCACCACAGTGTAAGCACCATGGCCTCACCAATGGAGGATTTCCCAGTCTGTTACATTGAGGAGGAAATTCCGGAAGAGTGCCTCCAAATGGACTAGAATGACATACTCTCAGAGGGTCTCGCTCCACTCATAGTCTCAGAGCATGAACCTGGGAGCACAGGGACAAGGCAGAGGGAGGGGTTGAGGAGCGAAGCACGATAACTGGACACCAAGAGGGCACGAAGAATGGAACGTGGGTTGCATCAAACGAGGCAGAGGATGGGAGTACATCGAAGGATGGTGGTGCGGTCCTCGCTCCACCACCTATTCCAACACCCTCGGATCAATGGCATGTCCCTCCGCCCTTATTCCACCTAGAACATCTTGATTTGGTGTTCTATTTGAGGCGCCAGATGGCATACCAAGCCTACTGTGGCACACTCATGATACAACGCATAGAAATTATCTATGAGCCTTTTTCCAACATGCTAGCAAAGAAAATATGTCTGACGTGCATGAGACTCTATGCCTTTCCAGCTCGGAACGATATTCCCAGTGAAGACCTCGACAATGAAGACCTGAAAGGGTAATAGTGTGGCTACATTTTCCTTCTAGTTTTGTTTAGTTTCTTAGCTCCTGTTGGGGTTTATGTCTATTAAAACTCTTCTTTTATGTTTATTTTCTTTTCAATTTTAGTTTTCATGGAAAATTCTGCAGATTATAGACCGCCACTTGTCCTGGTTTCCTCTGGGAAGGGAAGATGGCGGTCTGCCTCTTTTCACATGGTTATCCAGGGATTCCATCTATTTTGGTTTCCAAAACATCTGGCAACCCAAGGACATATGTATATTTTGTCTATGATATAATATAAAGGATCCACTCTCGGTTTTACTTGAAAAAAAAAACAACTAGTTTCTATTGTGCCAATGAGTTATGATGTTCCTGATTGAATTAGAACATGGATACTTGTGCACATTTAAATATTATTGAAGAATGATTGATTATTAATTGTACTCTCTTGCACCTTGTGAAATCAAGACGTTATCTCTTACGTCTTGAATTGTTGATGTGTAGATGAAGGATTAATGTTTGACGTATGATTGATTAGGCATTATAGCTCTTGTGCTAGTTAAGATTTAGATGATTACCTTTGCGCCATGGATTATGTTGTGATAAAGAAATAATATTATTGGTGTGTTTGAATATTGATGATGTATGATTAGTTATGTGATTGTATTTCCCTTGCGCGATGAAAATAAAGTTGACATTTACTTGAGTGCTATGGGTTATGTGGATGCATGTTTATTTTTTTACTCTTGCGTGATAAAATAAATTTGATTACATTGCGCCTTATCTTATGTCTCTGGATGATGGTTTAGTCATTAAATTCTCTTGCTCCTTGGAAATTTATATGATGTATGATTGGTTAAATGAAAACTATTGCGCCTTTTATTATCGTTGATGTTGTTGATTTAGATATTTGGTTTTTGGACATGATTGTGTTAGTGGGATGTAGACACCTCCTTTTTCCTCAAAACAGTCCCCATCCCTGAGACCTTAAGTGGTTAAAATCAATTGGAACCTGGGCTTGAGCATTTCTTATGTGTCCTAAAGGTCCTAACCTTGCAAGGTAGGTTGGACGGGTAGTATATTGTGTGATTCTTGTAATTAACTTTATGATTCTTAGGATTTGTTATGTTATCTCTTGTTATTTGATGATTATCCTTATGAGATGAATTGAGCAATTTATGATTCATGTTTTTTACTCGTCGTTATTAATTGTAGAATGCAATGATGTTGGATTGTTGTTAATTAATGTTTTTATGCGTCGATATGCATGTCGTGGTTCATGGTGATGATGGGTCAGCATTGTGTCATGATTGATTTTTAATTCTTTAATATTATTTCGTTAATATATGTGAATTATGTGTTGATGATGTTCCTATTAATTTTGATGTTTTAAATTCCTAAGGCAATTTTTTTTACTTGTTGTACGTCTCTTTTGTTGTCGTAGTGGCGGTGTCGTTACATATACTTTATGCACACCTTGATTACAAAGAGTCAACCAAACACATTGAAAGGTAACAAGAATGGTTTCCCATGGAACTAAAATAGTTTCAAAATTTCCTTTCTTAGTGAGAAAGGATGCAACCTCTAGTGACAACCTCAATGTAGTAGGACCATTTTGAAAGAAGACATGAAATCATTTTGGAGCACGTCAAAATTGTATTTGGATTTATTTCTTCACAAATCTAGGTACCAGACAGAGTTTGTTCCACATTAAAATCAACATTCCTTTCCCTGTGCAAGTATTCAAATATGTGGTAGTAAGAAATAAAATAGACCAAATAAGAAGTTATTTAATTTTTATTTTCTTTTCTAAGGCCACCCAGATAAAATGATATCTCATTTGAAATGATTCAGGCCCAGTCAATCATGGCATATTCATGAACAACAAAGTGAATAATGAAAACAATTTATTTCATCATATAGGTTGTGGACTCTAGTCCAATTATTTAGGAAAAAATCCGGCTTAACTCTTTGTATGGGTATTTTAGAGAACTTGCCTCGACCTGAGAGTAATTATAATCAAATATTGGGTTGATGACATAATTCTTGAGGAGATATGATCCTCCTTGGTTTTCCTTGATAATATCATATGCTTCCTAATTATTAAACAAAATAATAGGCTTTAGAAGTAGAAAAAATCTCCTGAACACCGAGGGGGAAAAGGATATTTCTGAATTCCCCTGGATTTGAATAATTCTTCTTCCTATGTCAAACTTATCTATGCACCAAAGTACCCATTATTTTAAGTCTTCCACCTCGGTAACACACCTGACCAATCTTATGTTTGAACTCCACACATTCTTTAACTCCTTATCTACATCGGAAAGAGCCAAATACTACATATAGGATTGAAACCATTGGAATCGAAAGTATGTTCTTCCAAGAATGTTAAGTGTGTCTCCACAATACAAGTCTTTTCTTTTAATTTACATGTCTATACATTGATTTCCCTTTTTATGAATAGGTGTCTCTCCTGTCGATATAACCTTTTTAAAGATTGGAATTTTAATCATTTATTAAATTCATGTATTGACTTGATTATCAACTTCTATAGCTCTTATTTCAAAGTTGCTAGCTTGTATTGTCAGAATTTGAATTTATTACAAATATTTTACGAAATATTTTCCACTTAATAACAATATTTAGGTTCACACAAGTTGTGGATGAAATCGTGGAGGGGAATTAAATGAAATTGGGAGTGGTGATGTGATGTCAAGAAACATGAAAAATGATTAAGTATGGAAGTGCAAAGTGGGAAATGGAAAGTGCAATATGATGATTGTGGGGTTGTGGGATGTAGGATTGCGGGTATGGATATTTGAAAAGATAATAAGTGTTTGACAACACATGTATTCCAACAGAGGATGAACACCTTCAGTAACCACTCACATAACCAAATAAAATATCAACACACCAATTTTTTAACATGGTAAAACCCCTACGGGGAAACATCCATGGCCCCAGCCAACGCGACCACTTGGAGCAGTTTATTAATGCAAAGAAAACGATTACATAGAGATTTTACAAGAGAGTTTCTCACAATCGATCATCGACAAATGAACCTTCATTCTCTTTAAATAGAGATCATGGACCAATCGGGTGTTAAGCCACGGATCAATGGTCATTAAGATCTAGGAGAGTATGAACCGTCAGATCACTCTATGTCGGGAACATATCGTGACCGTCGGATTTCCTAACTACAAATGCATACTAATGCATACTAAAGAAACACACTAGAAAACGCACTTTTACCTAACGACACAATAGACCAAGTAGATCTTAACTAACTCCTAAGTGTCTAAATATCGTAACATCCCCCCTTAAGAACAACTTGGGATAGGATTGAAGGATTTACAATAGTGACACAATAGGAGAAGGAAGGAGGCATTAAATCCTATCCCCCCTTAATGACAAATTCTTGAACTCCTAACATAGATCGAAGTTTGGAAACCTTCACTTATGTAAGAGACTTTGTGAAAATGTCTGCAACTTGATCTTCTATAGGGAAAAAGAACACTTCAATAACTTGATCATGAATGATATTTTTGATGAAGTGCATGTGTAGCTCAATGTGTTTTCTACACTAATGTTGAACTGGATCTTTGGAGATCTTGATGGAACTCTGATTATCACACCAAAGGCTAGTCAGATGTTGGTGTTGGAATCCAAACTCTGAAAGGATCTATTGAAGCCACGGGGCTTCCTGACTTGCATTTACCGTTGCTCGATACTCTGCTTCAGCTTAGGAAAGTGAAATATCCTATTGTTTCTTATAGGCCCAAGTGACAGGTCCTGAACCAAGGATGAAAACATAACCTGCAATAGACTTCCAATCATCAGGGTCATCGACCCAATATGAATAAGTGAAACCAACCAATAAAGGAGTCCCCCCTGAATTGTAATGTATCCCGGACTGAATTGTAGCACGAACATAGCGAAGTATCATTTTAGCTGCTTTCCAATGGATTTCATTGGACATTTTCATATACCGGGCAACAATACCAACAACAAAGGAAATATCAGGATGGGTATGAGTCAATTATAAGAGGCTACCAACTAACTGACAGTACAGGGTGGCATCAAATTCAAGAGAAGTACAGGTGGCATTAATCTTGACTCCAGACTGGAAGGGAGAAGGGATTGGTTTACAATCGTCCATGTGAAAGCGACAAAGAAGGTCACAAGCATACTTAGACTGGGAAAGACAAATTCCTTCATTGGTTTGCAAAACTTGGAGGCCATGGAAATAGTGCAAAAAGCCTAAGTATGTCATTTAAAAATTCATCTTAAGGCTGGTTTTCACATGGTTTAAAATTTTTGAGTCACTACCAATAAGGATAAGGTCATCGAAATAAAGGAAAAGTATTATGAGATGGCTTCCTACTTTCTTGGTATATACATTAGGATCAGAATGGCATCTAGAGAATTCGGTGGCAATAAGAAAGCTATCCATTTTGGCATACCAAGCTCGAAGAGCTTTCTTGAGACCATAACGAGATTTATTGAGGCGACAAACAAGGATAGAGTCATTCTGGACATAGCCATGAGGTTGTTCCATGTAGATTTCTTCTTGAAAATCTCCATGCAAGAAGGTGGATTTAACATCCATCTGATGGACCTCCCATTTATGTGAGGTAGCAAGGGCAAGAATAGGGCAGATGGAATTCATTTTTTCTACAAGGGAAAGGGTTTTATTATAGTCAATTCCTTCAACTTGGGAAAATCCTTTGGCAACTAACCGAGCCTTGTGTCTTTCAACACTTCCATATGATGCATACTTAGTTCTGTAGACCCATTTTCATCTAACAAGTTTTATTCCTTTTGGAAGAGGTACAACATCCCAAGTATCATTTTCCATTAAAGAACGATACTCTTCATTCATTTATGTATCTCAATATTGATGAATTAAATCTTCTGCAAATGTCTCTGGATCCTAAGTTTCTAAAACTTGAGACAAAAGAGAAGAGGCTCACTAGAACTGTGAATGTGTCCGACGTTGATCTGAAAGATCACTGACAATATCACCAGCTTCTTCTCATTTTGAACGGACCCATCTCAGAAGCGGTGGAGTTGGTGTTGGTTCAGGTTCAAAGGACTCATCTGGAGGAGGGTGAGTAGGCAGAGGTGGATTTTCATCCTCACTATCATCATCTGAAGAAGAAACCAGATCATAAGAAGGCACAAATGTCGAAGATGGATCGTAGGACGAAGAAGGCACAACCTCCGAATTAGGCTCGCAGGCCAACGAAGGCACAAACACCGAATTAGGCTCGCAGGCCAAGAGATTTTCATCAAATTTAACATATATTCTAATAATAATTTCATTACAATGTGATTGAAGAAGTCTGTAACCTTTGTCATATTTAGAATAACCAACAAATATACACTTCTCACTTTTAGGTTGCAATGCTTTCCTTTTCTCATCAGGAATGTGAGCCCATGCTATACTGCCAAATACATGGAAGTGACTTAC
>JZKD02S0844950.1:87774-98724 GCA_000966675.3 Picea glauca | reverse complement strand
ACTTACATCTGGTTTAATTTTAGTCCAAGCTTCTTCTGGTGTTATATTTTTAAGAGCCTTTGTGGGAGTGTGATTTACTATGTAATTTGCACAGTTGATGGCTTTCGCCCAATACCTTAGAGTTAATCACTTAGATTGGATCATACAATTAACCATTTATTTTAATGTGCGGTTCTTTCTCTCAACAACACCATTTTTTTGTGGTGTATATGGAACAGTGTGTTGCATTTGGATTCCCTGTGTAGTGCAGTAACTTGTAAAATTATTGTTCACATATTCGCCTCCATTATCTGTTCTTAACCTTTAAATTTGATGTCCAGATTTCTTTTCTACAAGGGCCTTGTAGGCCAAAAACTTGTCAAAAACTTCTCTCTTAAGTTTTAATAAGTAAACCCAAGTACGTCTGGAAAAGTCATCAATGAAAGTTAAGAAATACTTGCACCCAGAAAAAAAAAGACAAGAAAGTGGACCACACAAATCACTGTGAACAAGTTGCAAAGGACCCGAGGCCTGCCAAAAGGCACATTTGTCAAAACTATCTCGATGATGTTCGTCGAGAACACAACCAACACAAACACCATCTCTACATGAAACAAGAGGAAGACTAGTCACCATCTGTTGATTACATAGTTGTTGCAATGAGCGATAGTTTAGATGACTAAAATGCTCATGCCAAAGTTTTCTCAAGTCATCGCTATGAGCAACAAAAACGGATGAAAAAGAAATGTGGTAATATCAACAACAATTCCAGTTGCAAGAACATGCTTAGGATATTTTAGATCCTTGATTACAACTTGGTGAGGTGGAAAATATACAGTTTTACCTTCACTTGAATGAGTGATTTGATATACTGATAGAAGGTTACAAGAAAGACTTGGAACACATAATACATCATTGAAATGACCATTTTCTACTTGAATTGTTCCAGATCTTTCAACACTAAGAGATATATCATCACCAACATATATTTTCTTGGTGTTACAGTCATTTAGAGTAGAAAATATGGCTCTATCCTAAGCCATATGATAGGATGCTCCAGAATCAATAAGCCACTCATCAGAAGTAGAAGTAGAAGTAGAATTTGTATTGAAGGAGAAACCTGAAGAAGAAAGTGCATGTCCATGAGAAGAAGAAGAAGAAGTAGAATCAATACTGATGTTGTGCTTCTTCATCGCTGCTTCTAAATCTTTCATCTTCTTGAAACATTTGGAATCATAATGGCCATCTTTATCACAAAATTTGCAATGTCTGTTAGTATTCTTATTTTTATATTTTGCTCATTTGTCTCCATTAGGAGCAAAAACTGTCTGAGTGGGTTTGGGACCCTTATATTTATTTTTTTCGTGGCGAGGATGTTGCTTCTTGGGATTCTTGGGTTTGTCTTTTTGATGGACAACTAAGGCTTTGTTGGAGGTATCTGCAATGTTGATCACTCCAAGTTGTACTAGCTTATCTTGCTCTCTAATCAAAGAATCACAAAAGTTCTCAAGACTGGGTTTTTGATAAGATGCCCATACATCCTCTTGTATGGCATAAAAGGTAGATACAAACATAGAATATGCACTACCTAGCTTAGAAAGAATAAGATAGATGCAACGATCTTCGTCTATATTTATCTTACATTCTTCACATAAAGTTCTGAGTGTTTTCAACTTAGATAGATAGTCCTCAATGCAAGAAAAATCACTTGGACTCAAATTTAGTACTTGATTTTCTAACTGTTGTGCTCGAATAATATTGTGTTTACCAAACACATATTCAATCTTTTCCCAAGATTCTTTGGGTTTATCAGTTGATTAAAGGTGGAACCTTAAATCATAAGAGATGGACATTCTGATTAATCCACGTGCGTCGGCATTCCTATCATCCCATTTTGATTTCTTATTAGCATCATTGGGTGTTGTTTCCTTTCCCAAGGTAATCCAGTACAATCATTTACTTCTTAATAAATCCTCCATATGGGATTTCTATTGGAAGTAGTTGGTGCTCGTAAGTAAGAGATTACTTGTAGAATCCATATTAAATATGTAGATAACACTGATTTAAAAATTGAAACCAATGATCTGAATGGAAAGATCTCAAAAAATTATGCGGTTTAAAAAAAAACGACACTGAAAATAAACTTCGGATGTGAGAGTTATGCCATTTTTAAAAAAGGCATAAACTGTAACCAAAGGACCACGTGGTAGTGCAAGTTGCTTTATGAAGTGACCCACTTTTATAAAGAGACGTGGGGCTCACTTTTACAAAAAAAATATGCATGAAAAATAAATAACTGTAAAATAAAATATTAAAGCTACTTATAGTGATTCACTTTTATACTTGAAGTGAAATACACTTTACAATTTTAGCATGAACTTTTTCAAAAAAAGTAACAAAAGAGAGACTTGAACTCAAGACCTCTTACTTAATAAGGCAACTTTTAAACAAATGGTCTAGAAAAACATATTGTAATGTTCATAAGGAGGATTGGAGTTGTTTTTTTTTGTTGTTGTTGTTATTAAAGACGACCTTGGAGAGCGTGCTAAAAAAAAACTCTTTTCACATAAGAAAAAAATTTCACGACAACAAGGGTTAGATCTCGGTTAGCTTACTTGGAAGATGCACCTTTTCCTATTTGTTTCTGATTTTCCAAGATCATAGAAGGTGCAAGGCAAAGAGAATACACAGATCTAAAAGAGTAGCTACCCAGAAATAAAAAATACAAAACCAAAATAAAACCAAAATACTTCTCTGCAAAAAAATTTAAAAATGTGTATTCAAACTTTATACCTCCAGATCTGACTGTAATGGTCGTATCTTGGGCAAACAGAAACCTTTCGAGTAAAACAAAAAGTGTTCCTGAATGAAATGAGTGCTACAGATGCAATGAAATAGTCCTCTCAACCTAGAAATGTACAAAAATGAAAAAAATGGAGATGAGGCAACTCGGCTTCACGATCTCGATCTACAACAGGAGCGGGTCTTCAAAGAAGATCTGATACCATGTTCGACAACACAAGTATTCCAACAGAGGATGAACACCTTCAGTAAACACTCACATAACCACATCAAATATCAACACATCGATGTTTTCACGTGGTAAAACCCCTATGGGGAAACATCCACGGCCACAGGCAACGCGGTCATTTGGAGCAGTTTATTAATGCAAAGAAAAAGATTACATAGAGATTTTACAAAAGAGTTTCTCACAATCGATCATCCAAAAATGACCCTCCATGCTCTTTAAATAGAGATCATGGACCAATCGGGTGTTAAGCCATGGATTAATGGCTGTTAAGATCGAGGAGAGTATGAACCGTTGGATCACTCTATGTCGGGAACATATTGTGACCGTCGAATTTCCTAACTACAAATGCATATTAATGCATACTAAAGAAACACACTAGAAAACATACTTTTACCTAATGACACAATAGACCAAGTAGATCTTAACTAACTCCTAAGTGTCTAAATATCCTAACAATAAGGAGTTACACCTGCATACACAATGGTGAAATAAAGTAATTATAAAAAAAAATTGAATTTGCAAGCTGCAAAAGTGGATGAGTCATTTTGGAGGATGTGGGATCGTGGGTTGTGACACTTCGAGTCATGGGAAAAAGGTAAATGGAATGAAATTTTGTCCCATATATACATTCAGAATAAAAATGGATAAGTATTAAAAGGTTAGGTGTGCATTGAGTATCTGCTTCATTATTTTTACATTCAAATTGAAATCGAAGTGAAAGGGGATGCAATTCTCCTTGAAGATTTTTTAATATTACACATGCTCTCGATCCAGCTTTAGAGGAAGAACCATAAAATATCATTTCCCAAAATCCTCGGAATGGAGGGCCATCACTATTTTTAATTCTTATATCATTCTCATTTAAAATAGCATAGTTACCAATACTGATGTAATTTACCATTGCTTCAATTTATTTCTTTTTGAACAAAGAATGATTTCTCTGTTCATGAGGAACGTTGGTAATTACAACATAGTTTTTTTTGGGAGCATCATACTACTTCCATCATTCATTATATATCCTACCATAGGAAAACACCATTCTCTTCCTAGAATTACACCATATGCTATATTTAGATAACGACTATTATATTAAAAATTATGCTTACAAGTGGTGCAGAGATTATCCATGAATATAAATCCTTGATATCTTCATATGCAAGGAGTTTTCTTAATCAATTGCATAAATGATTTCCCCAATTTCATAATATTTAGTGCATTCTGATCCAACTACTTGAATTATGGAAAGAGGCATGATGTTATTTGTGGACCCACTATATACCACACAATTATGTAATATCAACTCATGTATCTCCATATATAAATAAATAAATAAGTAAGGGATTTGTCCTCGTGTTTTCATAAAGGAAACATAAAACTGTTATTGAATGTTGATGATTTTTTTCTCTAGTCTTGTATTATTTTTATCTCCATTTTCTAATACTTTGTGTAGATTTTATTTTTGTTGAGGAATTTTCACTACCTACAAGAATAAAAGGGAAATATGCAATTTTTTCAAATCATCCACAATATTATCAAATTGGTATATATTACCCTTTCATTCTTCTTCTGAGCCATCTAAAATATATTCCTATAACTTGTTTAAAAATATTTTCTCGAATAGAAAAACCAATTGCCCTACCTTTAAATCCTTTGACTTTTCTCTCCTATGGGGTACTAGATTTTTCCCTTTAAACTTATTTAACTGAGATCTTGTTTGAAATACATTATCATTTTATTTATTCAAAATTTCTTCTTCATATACTGTCAAATATTCTTTTTAAAATGGCATCATATCATCATCCATATACAATCAAATATTCGTTTTAAAATGACATTATATCATCATCCATATCCATGGATTAAAAAAATCCAAAAGATTACTCATTTTTAACTTCTATAATATTCCAGAATTGGTCATCTTCATTAAGGACTTCATCATTGATTTCATCTCTTACAAAAACATTTGGATTTTGAAATTGGAGAGCTCTAGTCTAGGAACATAATTGTCAACATTCTAGTTTCTTTCTAGTCATTCTCTGAAGCCATATTTTGGTGCTCCAACATTTTGGTATTATAGATGTGGTCTTTTTTATTCAATTCTTATTCATCAACTCATTTCATTAGGCATTTTTCTAACAGTTATGTTTAATTGAGAATTTTTGCATCTTTCTTTGCATGTGCAACTTCATTTGGTTGTGGAACATTTCACATATTTGGAGGTTGAACATGAAAAATACCTCTTCCAATTGTTGTATTTTCAACATTTTGAGTTCGTGTGGTCATTCTATGATTTGAAATAATAAGGGTCATCATTTCTTGTTGTGCTCTTCCTATAATTATATCCAGGTCTACATTACTTTCTAACATATCCTCTTCCATTTATTGTTCTTTCCTCATAACATCTTCCAATGTAGATGCAGAAATATGTGTATACTTGATTGAATATTTTATATTTGTAGGAATTTCATTTTTGAACATCCTATAATAACAAAGGAATTAGGATGTTGATTCTCAGACATTCATTATAGAGTCCTAAAAAATTAGAAATTCAAATATTTGCTATTCTTATTCTTCTCCAAATTATTTTAAGTAAACTGAGTAAGGAAAGTATGATCTACCACATGCTGAATATCTACGTATAAATGCATACTTGATATCATCAAAACATGTCATTGAATTTTCTGACAAGGACAGATACCAATCATAAGCATGACCAATCAAATTTTTCAAAACAAATGTGGATCATGATGTCATCATGTATTACCCCATGAATATCACAAATGTTCATAAATTGATCAAGATGTTTATCAAGATTCATAATAGCATCACCACTAAATATTTGTAATACTCCGGTGGGAATATTTGGCAACTGATGTTGTTCACCTTAAAGAGTTAGAGGACATATTCTCTATCATTGTCTCTGGTTTCTTTGTTTATCTTCATTTCTTTTACCTTCATATTGTATTTGATCATTTCTTTATTCTTCATTTCATTCTTCCCAATCCTCCATGTATTCTTGAAAAGAAACATATGATAGAAATAAGGAGATAGAAGCTTGAACTATAGAACTACTAGCTTACTTCGTTTGTTCAATAATTTTCCTTCTACTTCTTTTTATAGGACTTCAAAGTTTTTGGAAGGGGATATTATTATAAATATTTATTGGATTCACTTTTCAAAAGTTTGATGAGCTAGAGATTCTTGTTGAACCAATACTTTCCAAGATCGTTCAAGTTCTTCTTTGACATGAGTGCTTAACTAATAATGATCATTCAAGTTCTTATTCTTTTAAGGTTCTTTCACTGATTAATAATAGCAAATTCCCCCTTGGATGTAGTGATCCTATAGCTCACTTTGCAAAATTTAGTCAAAATTGAACCATGAGAATCATGATACCAAGATCTATATAAACACTTAGGTGAGACATTAATGCTAAGGAGATGGAAAATATGCTCTAGAAATAACAACATTTTAAAAAAGTAAATAATAACCATTACCTTTCCTGTAAAGGAGAATAATTATAACTACAAGTTGTGTTAATTATTCCTTAGTGTTATGAATCCTCCCCTATACATTATTTTCACTCATTATTTATATTTGAATTTTGTTATTTTAGATTATGGGCTTATATTATAACTTTATTTATTAATTCTAAGAACATTATATTAAACCTATGAACTTTATTTATTAGTCTTTACAAATTAATTTATCATATTTATATTTATTTATTATTTTAGATGACATGTTAAATTAAAAATTTGTTTTTATTCATGAAAAATATTCAACTTAAAAAGTATCTTAGGGAAAAAGAACCAAAGTTATTCAAACAAAGCAATTAGGAAAAGAACTAGAATAAAACTTAAATGAGGGGCTACTTAATTCATTGCATAGAGTAGTGGGTTTTAGAATCTCCCATGTAATCCATATCAACCTCAACCATCACCATAGGAAATGGATTCCAAGTTCCTTTAATGAGTGTTAAAGGCCCCCAAATCTATGAACCAATTGGGAAATTCAAATGTTTCCAAAATGCTTACATAAACTCCAAGTGCTAGCTAAGAATCTTCATGGAATTAAATGTGGATAGCAAAAATTGCAACATGATGAATGAACCTTGACTAGATTAGAACCAATTGTGAAATTCAAATGTTTCCAAAATACTTACATAGACTCCAAGTGCTAGCTAAGAATCTTCATGGAATTAAATGTGGATAGAAAAAAATGCAACATGATGAATGAACCTTGACTAGATTAGAATCAATATATGCAATATGGTAGATTGGATGGATGGTGAATCCTAAAATGATCAAAATATATTTCCCATTGTTTGACGATGAAATCTATATCTAATAAATAAAGATGCACCCACATTCCAAATGGAATTTTATTGGGTTTTCTTTGAAAATAAGAGGGACAAGGAAATGGTCAATGTCTCTCCATTAAGATCACACAATACAAAGAAAATTGATATCTTGTGCACCAAATTGACTAAACAATTTCTAATTGATTGAGTCAACCATATCATTTTTTCTTCTACAATCCATGTAGCTTCATCTAAACTCATTCCTTTTCAGTAGGACAAATATTCCATATTTCATTATCTCCTACTTTTTCCAATGATCCACTTGCCCAAAATTTCCACAATTACTTCATGTTCCAACTCGAGTATATGATCTTTGCAATCTGTAACACAATCTTCTTCATTTTCAATACCTTCATGAAATTCATATTAATATATGACATTAAATAAGGGGATATAATAATGCATATAGCTCCAACGCATATGCTTTATCAAATATTTTCTTTAATATTTTGCAAGGAACATTTTTTTTTTTTACTTTTTGTAACTTCATCTAAATAAATTTTCCTTTTTCAAATATTCCACAATAGGATCCCATTCATTAAATTTATTTTCTCTTCTCCTCTTGATAGATGTTTTATTATACTACTGGCTTCTCTTTTGAAACTTCGTTTGCACCTATTCATGAAATAATTTCATGTGGTTTTCCAAGGACTCTGTTTATACACTATTTTGACTTGTTTTCGACAATGGTTCCAAGCTATACCCCCTCTATGTGACCTCCCATTAATAGTCTAAACCATACTTTTACTTATTTATTTATTTATCCAATTATTACATGTCAACACTACTTGTTCTATCACTAAGTCCCACTATATTATCCTTTCACCAACTAAGCATATTAATAGATTCCCAAGAATTCTATCGACAAATTCAGCCTACACATCAATTTGTTGATGACAGGTTGTGTTACCCACCATTTATATGGGTAAATAAGGAGATGATGTCTTGATGCCTGTAGGATGCAAACATGGAGTGTCGAGAGCCATATGAGCGGACAAAGCCCCTCATATTACCACACATCACCATTGATCAATAGAAGCAGTGTCCACCACACCAGCTTGGCTCATAGAGGATAACAGGTATTTATCCATGAGGTAACATGTATTGTATCGTGGTAAGTGTCATTTTAATAACTGAAGCATTTGAACATGTTGCAAAGAGTCCTTTCTTGATTTTGAAAATGTTTTCTTGGAAATTATGTATTTTCCCTCATTTCACCTTAGTGGTTGACATGTTGTCCTAGTAAGTGGGTCACCCTCAGAAAAAGGGTTGCTACTAGGAGGTCTCCTTGAAGGTTCACCATACCACTCCTGCAAATACTTCTCATTTTCCACACTTCTTCCCTTTTCATTTCCTTAACTTTTGGGTTTTTGTGCATATTGACCCAATAAGATTTTGTACCTCATTTCATGGGAAGAAGGGATAAAGGACCAGAGGCTGGTAGCTGGAAAAAGTTAAAATCCAAATATTATTCTATAGATGCTCACCCTAAGGTCCTCAGAGCAATGAAATGAGGACCTGTAAAATAAAACACATAATTACATAAATGTCCCACTTGTTGAGGGAATGCATTTTGTAGTGTCCTTTACTTTCCTTGTACATGACACTATGTGTGTTCCTAGATTAAAGTGGCATTTTGGTAATACTTACTTTCCATTTCATATATTACTCAATGTTCAGACCATAATCAATTAATGAAAAATAAAAGGATTGGAAGAAGGGTCTCATTGCAAACGAGGATGCAACACACCCTCTAAAATGGCATCCATAAATGAGAAAATATGAGTCCTTGTATGTCAAGAAACTCCATGCCCAAAAATCTTACCCCCATCCATATCAAACTCTCTTACATGAATTAGAGAGGTTCCACTTGGGAAAAAATCCTTGACTTGGGGAATGATCTACCCTGTAGGGCACCATGACAACCCTCCCATAATTAATTTTGAAAAGGGGAGATTTGATTCACATGTTTGGGTGGTTCTTTTATTAATTTTGGCTTAATTGGAATGATACATATGATTTGTGGACCCTTCAAGGGTGTGTTATTTTGTGGACCCTATCACATGATGAGCTGACACATGGCCTTTGGAGGCCCAAAACTTTTCACCTATAGGATCAACATGTCATAAATTCGGGCTAGACATACCCTATATTCATAAATGAACATATGTCCTTAACCTTCCGTGGAAATATTTTTGTGTGAAAAGTGTGATTTATTGGAACAATAAATGGTAGGGTAAGTCCCTACCACCACGTGAAATTATCGATATTTCACTTCATTGTTTGGTAAAATTCCATAGGAAGACAAGGGTTCCTGCTAGTTCGAGCTAGATGTCCCTAGGGTTTCATTTTTATGTCCTTTAGTTTACTCTATCAGATGCATGGGGTTCCTATGTTTCATTTTGACTCTGCTTAAATTTTACCTTGATGTTTTATTTCCTTCGCCTGACTTTCTCTGTCATTAGGAGCCTGGGCATCATCCTGTTTATAGTTGATGTTTATTAGTTTCATTTTGTAAATAGTCGAGGGTGGTGTCTTGTTGAAAGTCCTATTGTCCTGTGTACATTTCCTTTACTCCGTATAAAGTTTAGTTTTTCTTGTTTATCATAACCTTGTACATAGTTTAGGTTTGGAAAACACTACTAAGTATTCTATAATGCTTGCACACATATTGGTTTTACTTTTTTCATTGTATTATTCCTCTATTAGGATGGACTCATTTTGGATGCTTGACTAATGATGGGCCCTTATTGTTTCTAGAGGGTACCCATCAGAAAGAAAAGTTGTGGATTCTAGCTCATCTTTTCATTCCACTGCGGGAGTTCGTTGCAGGGTCAAGCTACTTATGGTAAATTCATACCCTTTTTCTGCCATTATTTAGTGAAATTTTTGGTTCCCTTTGGTAATATTTTGTTTGTTAATGCAGGGATATTCTTCCATATTGTCATGGTTTTTATCTTGATTCACCCTTTTCAAATGCTCATAAGTGTTATTTACTTTTATTGTTTCCCTTTTTGAATATGATAAAATATTACCTAGATACCGCTCTAATTTTTCATTGTGAAACTTGTGGACATGTGTGGGCTATGGATCCTTGGCTAAGGGAATTCAACCATAAAAAGGTACTTTGGTTTCCATATTGAACCTTAACTATGGATTAGGAAAGGATACCACGATCTGTTCTATAAATTAGTTTGGGTGGTTAGCTATCATACGTCTGTTAAACTCGTTTGGTATATTTTTAGCATCAAGAATGTAATTTACTATGTATTCTAGAAGGTTGTATTCGTATGAAGGTTCTGTACTCTTTTTTTTGTTGGAGTTTAAATTATGACATAGTTATTTCTCATGTATAATAAAGGGGTTTTTACTCCCTTAACTCATAGAGTCGGGTCGAAACAATTGTATGTAACATCCCGCTCTGGCGCACTGAGAACCCATATTATTTGAGGACACTTGCTTGCAAGTGATCTGGACCCTTTTTTATGTTAGACCTTTTATATTTGATTATGATGTGATTGACAGATGACATGATGGTTACTATTTGATGTAGACGGGTGCTATTGACTCAGTTTTA
>JZKD02S0844950.1:52158-62565 GCA_000966675.3 Picea glauca | reverse complement strand
GTTCCATAAACCTTGTCAATGGTTGTTGTGTAGAGAACTTGATGCAAACCTAAAGATTGCAATGCTTACAATGATGGATCACTGGAAGCGGTTGCTTAAGTAAGTTTGGTTACATTCCAGAATGCATACGAAGCTAAATAGTGAAAGATAGGGTGGTGTTAGGGTGAATTCATGATAATCGTATTATGATGGATGACCCATAAAAATTAAGGTCCGTGAATCTAAGTGAAACCGGTAATTATATTTCAGCAAACGAGGAATTGTAGTTAACTAATTGTACTTTATTTAAGGTTGGATATCTCGTCGTTTAATAAATTTAAAGGGAGCTTTTGGTCCGAGATTTTTTAGTGAGTCTTATTTATGGTTGGCCAACGTCTGGGTCCTTCTTACTTGCACCTTCCTGGAGGACGCTTGTTCATATAATTAGTGTTGTACAAGGTCGTAATCATCTTATTGTCGGGTCAGTCTTGTCGGTTGTCGGGTGGCGACATAGAGTCACGTGAGACCGTACTTCTACACGCGCACACACCTTAACACAAAAAAAAAAAATCCGCACCCGTTAACAGAGTTGTTGTTATAACGAGGAGGGTCTTTACATTGTAGTTGTGTTAAGTTATTTCATAATGGAATTTCCCTATTTATTTTCAGTGGATGTTGTGTTTGGTTCCGGCGCCTACTTTCCATGCTCATATTATTCTCTTTTTTTCTCATTTAATTTAAAGAGGGTTACAAAACTACATGTTTGTTTCTATTGTTTAAACTTATCATTATTCTCTTCAATGATCAATAACCTTAACCTTTTGTTTATGTTCAAGGTTTTAATCATGGAAACGACATTATCATTTAGTATTTTATGCTATTTATTGTATATATAGATTCCTCTCTGTATATCTTAGAGTTTCTTTAAGATAATAGCTTTATCGTCTTTGCATATAACCTGTAAGTTGTAAATATAATTTCCCCCCTATTCTACGATTATGTTTAACTTTATGTATTGGTTATGGATAGAATCACTTTCCTGTAACTATTGTATACTATAATGATACCATGAAAACAATAATATTTTATCCACAAACTTCCAATTGAACGACGATTAAAAATATGAACATAATATCCATAAGTAACATCTCTATACTAATTTAATTAGTGCTCCTGATTTAGGAGCGGAACGAATTGATTAAGAGACTAAATACAATAAACACATAGATATGAAGAATAAAAAATAAATCTAGTGAACAATATATTCTATTGAATAAATGAAATAGGATGAAACCGTACAACTGCAGAACTGAAACACTTGCTCGAATGGTGGTAGCTATCTCTAAGAAGAGATGTGGCTGTTACACACATACGTCTGAGCATAAATCCTTACAATGAGGCTCCAAAGGCCTTTTTGATATTACTCATGAATGAAAAAACCCTAGACATAAAAAAACCTAACCCTAGGAGGTGAAACACCAAAATTCATGTGGGCCCCTATGGGTAAGTTGGTACCTCCACTTCCCGAGGTCATAACGTTTTCATACGACCTCCATTTTAGGTGCGTGATATCTCGTTGGAAAGGTATTTCTGAGAATACACATTACGCTATCAAAATCTGACACCATCTATAGTTTTATTGTGGTGAGCCAAAAAAACGTTTTTTAGGCCTCCAAAACGGCCCTGGAAGTACAACAAGATGCGTTGACATGAAAACATACAAAATAGGCTAGTTGGATTAGGTGAGAGGCCACCAATATCCACCTAGAATATGTGTAGGGATTCATAAATCCCCAGAACTGTAGAACCCACAATTACAAAGAAGTACAAAAGAATGTGTTGAACTAAAAATGAATAATAGGATCTAGATGGAATAGGTGGTTGGCCACCAATATCCACCTGGATCAATCCTCCCCCCTTAGGAATTAATGTTATCCATTGCATTGAGTTCCCACATCAAGTGAGGAAACTTTTTTTGGATTTGGCTCTGGGTGAGCCACTTTCCTTGGTGTAGGAGTTCCCCTTCCTTGACAACATGATAAAGTTGGATCTTGTTCTAGCGAGTGCCCTTGACCTGTGTGTACAATATATGATCAGTGGATGCTTGTTCCAGTCAGTCTGAGTTGAGATATGTTGGTGTCAAGTGTTCTATGATCTCTGAGGTGTCAAATAATGGTGGAAAATATGGTCGAAGGAGGTCCACATTGAACACTGTGTGCATGCCAAGGAAGGGTGGAGTGTTGAGCTCAAAATAATTTCTACCCACAGCCTTGGTCATAGTGTAAGGACCATAGCGAAGTGGGAAGAGCTTCCAATGGGGCCCTGTGAGACACTCCTTCTGTAAATGTAACCAGACTTTGTCGCCAACCTAAAATTGGTGCGATACCTTGTGTTGATCATGGTGCTTCTTGTACTTAGCATTGAATTTCTTCAAAATCTCTTGGACCTGTTGGCGGATGTGTTGAATTCGCTCAATGAATATGGTGGCTTTTTTTATCTCAAACTGAACATAGTAAGAGTCTATCTGTGTGGTTGAAAGATTTAGTGCAACATTAATGGGACCCAAGGGTTGGAATCCTAACCCCACCTAAAATAGGCTATGGTCGGTGGAGATATGGATAGCACTATTGTAATTATGTTGAACATAGGGGAGACTCTCATCCCATGTATGTGGATCCTTAGAGTTGTACATGCGCATGATGTGCACAATCATCTGATTGACGACCTCTGTTTGGCCATCTATTTGGGAGTGGAAAGTAGTGGATTTAGTGAGCTTGGTGTCCAATAGTGACCAGAGAATTGAGCATAATGTGCTGAGGAACTAACTGTCCCGATTGGAGATGATGATTTTTGGTATCCCAAAATGGACCCACACTCGTTCAAAGAAGAGCTTGGCAGTATCTTCCATTGTGATATTTGTCTTGTAGGCTATGAGGATGGACATCTTCTAAAATTGATCAATGACCACAAATACACAGTCATTTCCTTTCTTGGTGAACAGAAGGCCAGACATGTAATCAATTGATATGGATTCCCAAGGATTCTCTGGAGTAGGAAGAGGGGTGTATAATCTTTTCTTCTTGATGGTTGGCTAGGAAATGGCACAGGAAGTGCAATATTTGATATACTTGTTGACGTCTTGTCGAAGTTTTGGCCAATAAAAATGTTTCTGAAAAACGACCACAATTTTCTCCATGCCAAAATACACTACTATCCGACTACAGTGGGCTTCAAAATCACCTTTTCACGCTCACTTTTAGGAACATAGAGGTGGCCAATATGGCATACTAGTTCGTCTTGAATGTGAAAAACGGTGACAGTCACACTTGTACCCAAGTGCTCATAGGTGGTGGCGAAGTTCAGATCTTGCTGATAAAGTTGCGGCCACTCATATACCTCATGTCCGCAGGAGGTCGACTGAGGCAGACAACGACATGATTTTAGATCCCTGTCTTATACTTGATTTTGAGATGGAATTTATGAAAGTATGTGGACCACTTATTATGGTGGTTGTAATACAATTTCCCTTGTGTTTGTATGAACTATAGAGGCTTGTGATCAATGTGGATGATCGTATTCTTTCCCATAATGTAATGTTTCTATTGACGATAGGCTTGTACAATGGAATACACTTCCTTGTCATAGGTGTGGTATTTCTGGATATTATATGAGAGTGTCTCACTATGTTATGCCATTGGATGACTGTGTCGAGTGAGAACTGCACCTACAACATAGTCATATGCATTAGTATCAATCTCGAACGATTATTGCAGATTGGGAAAGGAGAGTGCTGGAGTTGAGCACAAGCGATGCTTCTGATCATTGAATGCTCATTTTTGTTCCTTCCCCCACAATAAATTTTCCCTGCCACCTCCCTTGGTCACCTGGTTGAGGGCCCATGCAATATGGGAGAATCCCAACATGAACCATCGGTAGAAGTTGGCTAGTCCCAAGAAGCTCCGAAGCTTGGTTAGTGTGGTCAGGGTTGGCTAGTCATGAATGACTTGGATCTTAGTTGGATCAACATGTACCCCATTATCATCAACAATGTAGCCCAAGTATTCGACCCTATTCATGCCAAATGAGAATTTTTCCAAGTTGGCATATAGCTTGTGCTACCGCAGATTGCTCAAAACCTGTTGAATATGCCGCATGTGCTTCTCCCAAGTTCTGATGAAGATGAGTATGTCATCCAGATATGCCACCACAAAAGAGTTGGTGAAGGGTCTCAATACATCATTCATCAACCTCATAAAAGGGGTTGGTGCATTTGTTAAGCCAAAGGAAATGACCATCCATTCAAAGAGACCTTATTTAGATTTGAAGGTTGTGTTTCATACATCAGTTGGTTCGATGGGAACCTGGTGGTAGCCAAAATTTAGGACAATTGTACTGAAGAAATTTCCCCCCTTGAGTTGGTCAAGAAGGTCATCAATCCTGGGAATTGGGTATCAGTTCCTGACTGTGATTTTGTTTAAGGCTGTGTAATCAATGCATAGTATCCAAGTCTCGTCCTTCTTTTGCACCATTACAATCAGGGTTCTGTAAGGGGAGGAGATGGGTCTAATGTGCCCCTTTTAAAGAAGCTCTTGGATCTGATGTTTGATTTTTTCATTTTCCATCAGTGAGTGATAGTAGAGTGGTCCATTAGGTAGAGGTGCACTGTGCGTCAGATCAATTCGATACTTGACTTGGCAGTGCATCGGTACCCTGGTGGGTGAGGAGAATATCTCTCTATATTATTCGATGATCCCATCCACTTACTTATGTTGCAAAGAGAGGCTCTATGTAGAGGCCACAAATGCGGCAGCATCCTTCTTCTTATTGTGAGCATGGATCACTAACAAGATGAACTTCCCATATTGTGAAATGACCTTACTGCATTGCTTAGTAGATATTAAATAAATAACGGTAGGTGGTGCTACCTCTGGTATCCTTTACAATTGTCTACCCAAAGTAATAATAACACTATGGGGTCTAGAATCATACACAAAATGATGCTTCCACAAATATGGTTGCCCTAAAAGAACATCAAAAACTTCAAGGGGAGAAATATCACACAATACCTCATCTTTGAAAGGATTTATGTCATAGGGCAGGCATCACTATTGGTTGAAACAAATATCTCTTCCTTGGTAAAGCCAACCAATGGTGTAGGGTTGCAGGTGCGGTGTTGTTGGAAGGTCCAGCCACTTGAGGACCTCTGCTGAAATCAGGTTCTTCTGACTTCCACTATCAACAATGAAATGAAGTGAATCCCCCTTTACCCACATTTGTGAGTGAAAGAGGTGTTCCCCTTCCTATGGTTATTCTGGTTCACTTGGTTGGTCTTTGGTGGTAGAGATAGTGGAAATGGGTTCAACATCGATAATCTGATTCCCTCCTTTTGGATTTGATTCAGAATCAGAATCGGCCTCTGACTCGACATCCTTCATCTTGTCCATGAGTGACTTCTTGGAGCGGAATTCTTTAGTGTTTTTCCAAGAGATTTTATAGTTGTCCTAAGAGTGGCCATCTCAGCTCGGTCCCTTGTTGTGTGGGTTGGGGCCGCATTTTCCTTGCTTCAGCTGTGAGGAGTTTGTAGATCCAAACTCTTGCCTATTCTTCTTATATTTCTACTCGATATTGATAGTGTGTATATAAGTCGTTCCCAATGAGGCGATGTCCATAAACTCCATTTCTATTTGAATGTATCTATGCAAAAAAATGTGGTATTTGAGCACTAGATGTTTCTTAGAGTCTTTGATACCCAATTTGGTGTGCAGGGTATGGAAAATATTAGTTAAATCTGGTACTATGTGGTCCCTTTCTTGACGCAGGGTGGTCCATCTCATGTACTGGTCCTTGTAGCTTCCAACAATGTAGTAATGTTCTTTAATGGCATCTAGGAAGGAATACCATGTAGAGCACACCACAAATATTGCATATTCCTATACGGCCCTTTGTTCAGAGTAAGTATCCCACTAGTCCTTAACATAGGGGACAACCTTGAGGAGTGCAAAGGTAATCTTTTCCCTATCGGAAAAATTGTGGACCGAAAAATACCCTTCAAGCAGATTCAACCATTTATCTACAACATCTACATCTATCACTCCTTCAAATAATGGAATATCAAAATTTACATGTACCTTGAAGGGGGTTTCATAGTGTCTTGATGAATATGCTTCTCCTGTGGGCAACCGTCAATGGATCTGTGCAAAGTTGTCCATCATTTCATTCCTTTGTCACGCGGGGGATTCCTCAAGCAACATTTTAATAGGATCTCCTACTCCATCATCTTTCTTTTTGTCCCCCATGGGTTGTTGTCGGGCTCGACATGAACAATATTGCAATGACTCGATTGGTTCGAGTCCCAACTTCTTGTACCCATATCTGGTCGGGGACATGCATGAAGAAAAATAAATGAAGAGCAAACCGCCTTGATACCATTGATTTGGACTTAGGAGTAGAATGAAATGATTAATAGACTAAATAAAATAAACATAGAGATATGAATAATAACACATATATCCAGTGAACAATATATTTTATTAAATAAATGAAATAGGATGAAACTATAAATATGTAGAACTAACACACTTTCTCGAATGGTGGTAGCTATCTTTGAGAATTGATGTGTCTGCTACGCGCATCCTTCTGAGAAGAAATCCTTTCAATGAGGCTCCATAGGCATTTTTGATATTACTCATGAATGCCAAAACCCTATACATCCAAAAACCTAACCCTAGGAGGTGAAACGCCAAAATTCATGTGGGCCCCTATGGGTAATTTGGTACCTCAATTTCCTAGGGTTGTAACTTTTGCATATGACCTCCGTCTTAGGCATGTGATAGCCTATTGGAAAGGTATTTCAGAGAACTACACATTACACCATCAAACTCTGACTTCATATACAGTTTGACTATGCTGAGCCAAAAGAACATTGTTTAGGCCTCCAAAATGGACCTGGAAGTACAACAAGATGTGATGACATGAACACATACAAAATAACCCAGTTTGATTAGGTGAGAGGCCACCAGTATCCACTTGGAAGATGTGTATGGCTTCATACAACCCCAGAAGTGTAAAACCCACAATTACAAAGAAGTACAAAATAACGTCCTAAATTAAAAATGAACAAGAGTAGCCAGTTGGAATAGGTTGTTGGCCACCAATATCCACCTAGATCAATTAGAATAGATTATCCATAGAATACTAAAGGAACAATATTTAAATCTATAACAGAATGGAAGAAAAATGCATAAGAAAAAACCTGTAACTGAAATTCCCTTAGGAGAAAACACACGTCAAGTGGGTTGTTCCTCCCAACCTTAGGTCATAGCGACAACAGATTTCCACTCTATCACCCCCTAGATAAATCACGATCCAAAACCAACCAAGTGACTTGTTGTAGTGCATAGGGTTCCAAGCCTTATGTGAATATTTCTGTGTCATTCCAATATTTCTCAGATTTCTCATCTAATTCAACATGGAATCCCATTCTCTTGTTTTCTTTTCTTTATAAAATTTGCCTAAGTCTTTGATGCTTGTACGAGCCTCTTTCTCATTGACCACCTGTCAAATTGATTTTTTCTCATTGACCACCCGTTAATCTAATTTTTACACATGTTCCTAAAAACTTGGAAACTTGTCTCACTTCTGTTGAGTTAACTTAACCAATATTCACCAATTTTCCCCCTTTTGTTGTCACTTGGTAGTTCTCTTTGGATCAACATATTTCCTCTTCTAACAATCCCACTTCACGTGTGTTTCCTCTTTTTTATTATTAAAAAAATAATAAATAAAATAATAAGTTTTTAAGTTAGAGCATTAGGATCAATAATGTGTTGAAATCAAAAGAATAAAAATAATAATAAGTTTGAATTTTGAAATGTTGGGGTATCACATCTACCACCCCTTAGAACTTAACACCATCCTCGGTGTTATTTAATCTTGATCTTGATCATTCTCGAACATAAAAGGATATTATTTTTGCATATAATCCTCCATTTCCCATGTAGCCTCTTCGAGACTAAGATACCTCCACTACACTTTTACCTGTCTGTTGGCTCGATTCCAGAGTGTAAGCTCCCTCCTGTTGAGAATAGAATATGTCTCTACTCGGAACTCTCCCTTGGGCTCCACCTGTATCATATTCCAATCCACAACATGAGTAGGATCATGTATACATTTTCTTAATAATGAAACATGGAATACATCATGCACTTTTACCATGGTTGGAAGTGAAAGTTAACAGGCTACATGTCCTATTCGTGCAAGCACTTCAAAGGCACCAAACTATCTACGATCTAATTTAGTATACATGCTCAATCTTAAAGAACTTCTTGTTGGAAAATATTTAACAGACAGCGAATGGAAAATATTTAACAGACATCGAATGCTTTTCATTGATGGCAAGTAGCATAAGTACAGGAAGAATGTAGAGAGGATTGATGGCTGAGTACAGGAAGTTTGTAACAGACATGTAAATAGAAGATAAGTTCAGGTTGATCAAATGATCGAAGGCCCGTAAAGCTTGAGAATAATTTATGATTGTTGCATCCATTCAAAATTCCTGAAAGAACGAGGGTCGTCAGATCTGAATGTAGACAAGAAAAGATCGTTGAAGAGGAGGATAGATCTCAGGTGTTATATCCAAGCGCAGGATCCGACCATCGTTGGATCAAGAAGAATCCGCACATCCTTTAAGGTACAAGGAGAAGCGGGTGTAATCGCGACTTAATCTGAGCTATCAGATCAAGGTTGAATCTAGACCGTTGATTCCAGTCCATGTTGGGGTTTCGAGGATCGCGTGTTGGAGATGTCAAAAAAACAATGCAACAAGAATGTTGATTTCGCGATATGCGAAATTGTGATTCAATCGCAGCCGTTGAATCAAGCTCAGATCTGGACCGTTGATCTAACTCCATGTCGGATTTTCGGGGATCGAGATTTGGAAGTGACAAGAACATTGAACATCAGGAATGTCAAAATAGCGATATGCGAAATCGCGGAATGATATGAACCGTCAGATCAAGTGTTGATCGAAGGGTTACTGTTCTCTCTCACAGTTAACTCCTCAGTTTCGAATCTGTTAGCGAAACGGACTCATGATTGCCTATTAGTTGGCGTTTCAGTTACTCAGACAGTTGTCGTCCTTTTGCCTAAGGAGTTGGGAAGTTGAACCATCATGTAGGTATGTATAAAAGAAGATGAGACAGACTGTGTGCGGTTGGTTGTTCTGTATGAGAAAAGAATGAAACTGTAAGAAAAGGAAAATGAGAGAATGCGCAGGAGGAGATTGAGCATATGTGTAGTGTGAGATGAAATGCAAATCAGAATAATAGAACAAGTTGAAGAAGAGCAGAATGATAGCACAAGTTGCTGCAGAGCAAACCTGCAAAACAAACAGAGGAAGAAATGAATTGCAGAACAGTTAGAAGATGACCAGATGTACAGAACAAAGAAAGATTGGTAAGAATTGATGTATAGTTGAATGTTTATATGTTCATTTATGTTATAGGGAGGTTGGGAGGTGCTCGGGAGGATTTTTGTCCTCAGAGGTTCAAGTGAGAGCTTGAGTACAGGAAGTTGTAGCTTCCATCTGGTTGCAGCCAGAGAAACCAGGGTGGCAGGGTGGTCCTAGGGAGAATAAGTATTCTCTGTTATACAGGTTGGAGCCCGTGTAACTGGAAGTTGGTGCTTCCATCCAGTTGGTGCTGGAACATATAGAGAGTTGGTGCTTCCTTCTAGTGGGTTCTAGAGAAACCAGAGAGTTGGTGCTCTCAAACAAGTTGCAGCTTGTAAAATAGAGGTAGCAGCCTCACATTGAGTTGGTGCTCAATTAAAGATGATGTACAGAACTTAAAAGTCTTCCTGTCGTTTCGAAGAATAAGAGGTTTTCTCCCTTTATGGGTTTCCTCGTGAAAATCTGTCTCTGTGTATACTTTATGTGTGACTGATTCTCTTTAATTTTACTGTCCATATGATGTATATTGTTGATGATCACTTGAAGAAAGATCAATAATGTTTTAATAGACTTAAAATTGTTTAAGCATAGTTACAACAATTGGTATCAGAGCGGGTTCCTTTTATTCAAAGGTAGATTTGTAAGCTTAAACATGAACTTCAGCCTCTAAGCCTCCTTTGTTTGATGGAATTTTTTTTGCCTTCTGGAAGATTAGAATGAGAACATACTTAATGGCCTTGGGTGTTGATGTTTGGGATGTAATAGAGACTGGATATACAAAGCCTGTTGTGCTAGCCTCCAAGGATGATAAGTTAGAGTTCAGTTTTAATGCTAAGGGGATGAATGCTATCTTGAATGGACTGGATGAAGATGAGTTTGTAAAGGTGATGCATCTTGATACTACCAAAGCAATGTGGGATAAACTTATTAACAGTTATGAAGGAAATGAGAAAGTAAAAGATGCCAAACTTCAAACATAC
>JZKD02S0844950.1:6045-17113 GCA_000966675.3 Picea glauca | reverse complement strand
AAATACATATGGGTTTAATCTTTCTCTAACTAACCCTCTTTCCAATAATTCATGCACTTGTCTATTTAGATCCTCATTTTCAATAGGTGTCATCATGTGTGGGGATTTGTTTAGTAAAATAGATCATAAAATGAAGTCAATTTGATGTGAAATGCTCCTAACATGTGTTAATACCTTAAGAAACATATCTAAAGTAATTTCCTTAAACACTCACAACAATTCTTCCACTTCTACTAGGATTTCAAATCTGTTCACTTTTGGATATGGACTCTTTGGAATGATTGAAAAAAAAACACTTTGATTTTTTTCCTCTTTTAAAAATCAATATTTTGAGCATAGAATGACTCTCTTGACACTATTGAATTACTATGAATATTTTTGTCTCCTTTCTCCTCGTACATAGGAAACATTTTCATCTTATTTTCATCCTTCTTTAGTGAAAATTTATTCTTCACCCCATCATGATTTTTTTTCTATCATACTACAAAGGCCTAAATAATTGATGGTAATCATCCATTGGCACAACATCACACAATATTCTATCATAATAGGTTCCAATGTAAATATCTGTCCAACACTACTTAGAAACAATGACATGATGTCATTTTTTAAACCATGAAACCCTAAAAAAAATGGGATGTGGTTTACATTTCAAAGTTATCTTCTCTACGAAATATGTAGCCACCAAAATTCTATGTACCACTGTCATCTACAATTAAAGAATAACATTTACCTCAAATTTTGTATATAGTCTTACATATATATTTCCTTTGGTTAATCTCCTTCACTTCTACCTTGCTTTCTAGCTTTAATATTGTTCTTATAAACATTAAATTTTATCCTTACTCTTCCCACACTTCATCAACCTTATCTCTGATTGTAGATCTAGATATACTCACATCTCTTTGAGAAACATGATTTTTACTCTATTGCCTTCTATTAGTGTTTAATTTTCTATAAATTCAAAGGACTTGTTCTCTATTGTTTGGCATTTGTAGAGAATTATTGTGCATCTTCCAGGCCCTCTAAATATATGGTTTCCTCTTCCCTCAAAAATTCCTTTTCCTATAAAGTCTTAATTTATTTTCCCAAGTCCCTATTTTTTATCACTTACACTACTACCTTGTTATTCCTTAGTTCCACTATTCTATCCTCTTCCAAACACATTTCTACCTCTTCCTCTATTTTTGTTTCCATGAGTGCTAAAATGTTTCCTTTATAATTTATCTTAATCCTTTACGGAAATTTGATAGGCTTCCCCAAATGTCCTAATCCTTGTTATGCTCAAATCATCTTGAATGGAATAATGTAAGCCATTGATATACATAAACACAACCACCTATCTTTCATCATTATTAATTAACACTTTATAAAAACCATTTGTATATTATTTTATAATCATATATTTCTACCTAAGGTTTTGCAACTTCATATACAAATTCAAAATTTAATCAATATGTAGAAAGTTATCTTTGAGTTTAGCAACAATTAAGTCTAATGTCCTAATTTTATCTTTGCCTTTTATTTTCCTCTCCAATTATACAATAGACCACCATAATAATGCACGTCCTTTCAAATTAATGTGGACCATCTTCACTCTCTTAAGGTATTCAGTTTGCTTGATGTCAAATAATTTATCCATATCTCTTATCCAATCAATTAGTTCTCTAGGATTTATGCTCCTAGAGTAAGAAGGGGTTTCAATATTTAGTCTTCCCTTCAAATATATCAAATCATATAAGGATTCTCTCTTTTTCATATTTATTCCATTCCACTTCTACTTATTGAAATTTGTATTCACATCTATCATCACTAACATCTTGTAAATCCACTACAATTCTTCTTTCCAACTACTTCCATGACTTCTAGTATAGCAATAATATCCCACATTAACTAAAAAAAACTCATTTAGAAGTTCTCTATGCAATTGTCCTCATGTTGATATCTATATTCCCCTTATATTATCCATACTTATTGTATATTGCAAACTTTCTATGCTACAAACCCTTTTCTAGTACAATTCTATGTAACAATCTCAACCACTGGAATTGTAACTTTCTTGAACAATTCTACTCAATAATTCTGCTATTCTAGAGTTATTCATTAAACTTTGACATTGTGTAGACCTACTCTAGTACCAAGATTTATGTAGAGCTTTGTTTATTTTCTCAAATACAAAAAAAACTATTCATGACTAGGGTATAAAATTAGAGTAGAAAACTCAAAAAACCTAAAGAAGAGAGACCTGGGAGCTAAATTCACTGTTTTATTATATTCATGAAGAGAAAATTCATAAACTTTTCCCCATTTTCTATCTTCAAATTGAATAATTTCCAAACTTTGTAATGGACCATGAAGGGCTTCAATTCATCCATAAATTTACAGAGCCTATGGTTTTCTATAATGCCTAGTAGTCTTAGTTGGGATAGAATTTTCAAGAAAAATTGGAAAGGAAATTTTTTTAAAAGTCTAGTCTTTTGTCAAACTCCTACCATGGTCCTTTACATTCTTTAACTCCTCTATGTTACTAGTCTCTATATTCTTCGTATGCTCCTTTGTCTTTCACAACTCTATTCTATGTGTTTCTCTTCTCCACGGTAAGAATAGTAAAAATTTGTTGATACGCCCCCACTCCCCCTGACCTCGTAATTTCATTCTTCATATTCATTTTTTTGTGGGTATTCTTTAGACTCATCTTTGATTTTCAAACTCACCTACCACCTCAATTGTTTTTTACTTACTACCTTCAATGAGGATTAAATGCCCATAATGTATGAACCAATCAAAAAATTCAATTGTTGATATAATATTTACATAGGCTACAAGCATTGGCCAAGAATCTTCTTAGAATTTATTTGATGGACATCCAAAATTGTGATGTGATGAATGGACAATGAGAAAGAATCTTCTTAGAATTTACTTGATGGACATCTAAAATTGTGATGTGATGAATGGAAGATGAGAGAATAGATGGTGATGGATCCTAAAACCTCTTATGATATTTTTTTTCCATTGTTTAATGAGAATGTCTAGATCTAACAAATGATGATGAATCCACACTCAAAATGGAATGGGACAATATGTGGGAATGTAATGGTAGTGGGGAGGATATGCGGGGGTGACGGTTAGGGGAATATGTAGGGGAAGGGAGGGAGGGAGGAATGGAAAGGGAAGGGAATGGCAGTGGGAGGGAATACAAGTGGGGTGACGATCAGTGGAATACATAGGGGGAAGTGGGGCATATAACATCGAATAACACATAGGGGAAGGGGAGGGAAAGGTCGGGAGTGGGGAAATGGAAGGGGTTAAAGGAAAGAGATAGGCTATTTGTTTGTATTTTTTCAAATTTAAAGCTCAAATAAAGAATAGTTTTTTAATTTTAGGGGATGGTTTTTTTTTATTTAAATCAAAATTTTAGTTTGTTAATTAAAGATTAATTTTTTTGAAATTTAAGGTGTGTAACAAATTATGATGAAAAATTAATCATTTTATCAATTTTTTTTTTTAAGGGAATCTTAAGGAAATATTTAAATAATCTTAATGAAAAACTCGTGAGTTTTTTTTATATTCACAATAGTGTTATTTATTTATAGCGATCCCTTTTCTACAAGTTAATTTATGTAATTCCCAATTTGAACAACTTTCAAATTCACATTTCATTTTGTTGTTTGTTTCTTTCTAGGTACAGGAATAATACATTAGAAAAAATCCATAGTTACACATACTTAACGGTAGTCCACTAGAGAAAATCTCTATCATTCTTTTATTGGTGAGAACTTAGGATCTGCATATGGGATGGAATGGGTTTTTTAAGAATGAGAGGAACTATAGATTCAATGGACTATATAGTAAGGGGGTGTATCTCCATGGGGTTAAGTCTTTATGGGAGGGGATTTTTTCCATAGAAAAAAATATACTTGGGGGCATATAGGTTGATAGGAGTATCGGGTCTTGACACCATTAAATGTGTTGACAAGTAGGTGGCTCACTAGAACATGCTTTTAATTTTTCACACGTTGTGCCTAAGACGATCATATCACATTTATGGTCTAAAAGGCCACGATAAAAAAAAAAATCTCTATTGTACGTTGATGAATAAATAGAGACAATGTTTGTCAAGGATTTAAGTCATATATGCAACATTAGTTAGAATATCAAACAAATAGGATAGTTAATGCTTGAAATGGTGTCATCCTTAGGAAAAGTAGTTAAAACAAAGCTTTATGGGATGTGTTTTAGAAACAATTTATATCATTGAAATAACAAGATTGAAGAATTATAATAATTTTAGAGATAAATTTTATAGTATAGAAGAGTGTAGAGATGATAAAGGACAACCATTAGAGATAATTTGATTCACAGATTGTACACAACATCCAATGTTTGAGCCAGTTTCACATGAAGTGAAGCAAGGGTAGTTGAAGGTGGCATCTAACATCAAATAATAGTGGAGTGTAAGGATAATTTTGTCACCATCTATAGGGATGGGCATAGTAGGTAGAAAGGATTGAAAAAATAAGTCAAGAGGGGAGAAGGCTACCCTCATGGAGATGAAAAAATTGGTTCTCCTAAAAGACAAACTTGATACAATTGTGTATGTGCATAAGGATGAACATTTAAAAGGTTATTTTGATAATATGTAGTTGGTGTATTATCACATCCACAACTGTGAATTTTCCCTTGAGTTATTACTACAACATAACTCAAAATGGAGAGGGGAAAATAAAAATATCTTGAAGGCATTTAAACCATTATTCATTTCTAACTTTACAATATTTTGCATGTACCATGTTTTTGGATTTATCTAATATTTAAGAAATGCATAATAATATTACTAACATGGACTCACTTGGGAGGGATTTGGTTGGAAAAGAAAATACCCATCAATGTTAAGATGATACATTATATCCCAGGGTTGTTAAAGGATGGAAAAGATGTCATTGATGCATTCATGGTTTGAAATCAAATATAGAAATATGGAGTCACTACTCAAAAAGATGGAATTGGCATTAATGAGAAAATGGACCCATGCCTAAAATATGTCATGAGACTCAAGAATAATGTCTTTGACAATGCCTCAATCAACCATTTGCTTGTTAGCATGGTATCATAATTATTTCCTATAAGGGTTTTGTAGATCAATTGGAACCGTGAATTTCCAAAACAAGTTGTCCATGTGGTTAATGTTTGTGCAAATGGCATAAGGATAAACCGGGTAAGGCATCTCACTAAAGAGATATTGCAAAATGTAGCAAACATGTAGGTTAGAAAAAAAGACTTTTGATTTGGGACTTTCTTACTACTCATTGTGTTTTCATAGCGGGTAGAGCTCTTATGTGTTCAATTTCCGTAGTGAGATCCACATGACACATTTATCACATACAAGTATGAAGATATTGGTATCAATACTACATTTGATAATTATTACTAGAAAATGTGTGGATTCATTACATAGACCATAAAAATACTTGTGGGGACTATTAATACATATGGCCGGTAATATCAATTTGAGGTGACAAGATATTATTGAGAAATGACACTGCAAATACTAGATGGTAGAATGAATTTGCAAGAGGGAGTGGATATTATAGACTTGATATTGACACCAAGGCTCATGGAGAGATCCATAAAGAGATTCCCAAGTGGTAGAACAATAACAGAAGTAGCAAAGAAAGTGACCATTACTAGGAGGAGTGGTGAGGAAATGAGGTGTTGGAAATAAACCTTGGCTCAACACAAGGGATGGTATCTCATTAGATTCCATTGATTCAAATGAATTAGAAGAATAGAGGGAGAGGGGTATGATTCTCTTACATGGAAGATATTATGATCTAGTGATATGGTTGACTCTACCACTGCATACTCCTATTATAGGTGAACCTAAAAAATGACCAATGTGTAGTCTTTTGGTGTCTCCACAAGCAAGAGGCATCTGCAATGTGACCCAAGAATATGTATTACTTATACAATAAAGTAGATTTCTTAATTCCTTAATTTTTTATTTCTATGAATCCCTCCAATCCTAGATAATGAAAGAAGGTAATCCCTCCCTTCATATCAAAATTTTGATCATACCACTTAGAATTGTTTTGGGTAACATGGTACTCATGTTGTTGCCTACATTGTTAGTGGGGTCAGATTCATAAGGGTTTAACCTAAGTATGCAAGAGACTGGGTAAAAAGTGTTTTTCCTAAGAAACATGAGGTACGTCGACCTATCATGGGAGGAATATTAGCTAGAAAATAGTTGCAAGGTGATAATTGAGAATATTCCTACCAAGACGTTGCCACCACCATTACCAAAATGAAAATCTAGGACTTAGTGCTTGGCAAGATATATGATCATTGATAAGGAAGGAATATTAGTAGAGAGAAAGGGAATCAATGAAGGCTTTGGATCAATATTTCAAATGGGAAACCATCATGGGTGAAGAGGAGTAAGAGGAGATCATTAATGAATATATGGAAGTTCATCAAAAATTGTGATTAATAGTGCATTTCTTGTGAATTCACCGAAAATTCATCACTAAAAAATACCCCATCAGTGGATACACTTACACTAATGATTTCTCCACTACCATATCCTTTTCCAAGTGTAGTGTATGACCCTCTAGACACCATGCCTACAATTTCTTCTAGGTTTTCAGTTCGATGTCTAGACTAAGAAAAATAATTCTACAATAGAGCCTTTTAGAACAGGAAGTGGCAAAACAAACCCTTTCAACATACCACAACTAAAACTTATAGTAGAGGAATTAAAATAAGGATATGAGGTCCAAATGAAACATATCGTTGATCTATAGAAGATGGACCTAGCCTCGCTTGCCAAGCTCATTTTTGAATTTTATATAGAGATGATGGGAAGGTTGATAGAAAATGATGACTGTTTGAGAGAACTACTTATTTAAAACTTGTATTTCAAGGAATATTATGAGAAATGGGACAAATAAAAATTGGTAGAGTAGGATACGAATAATGAGAATCACTAGTGGAAGAAAGAATAAAAGGTCACATAGTGTTGAATAAGTAAGCAGAGAAGATGAATACCACACTAGAAATATTGAAGATCCAAGTTATTGATGCAAGGAAGCATGAAGCTAAAGTACATGAAACTACATGGAAGGTAGGAGAAGATCTCTTTGCATGTTTTGAGGAGGTTCTCCCATGCCTATTGAAGGCTATTGGAATTTCTCAGCAAGAAAGAAATGCATTAACAAAGATAACAATGACTTTTTTGTTGATCATAGAAAGTAGGAGAGGGTTGTTGGAGTTTTTCACTGATGTAGAAGCAAGGAGATTAAAAGAGAAGAAGGAAGATCTTGCAATCTAGAAGTTATTGAGGCAAAGGCTCACAGGAAAAGAAAATCTTTGATTATTGAGCCTATGATCATTGAATCCCAAGCAAAGATAATGAATATAGATAAAATTTCACTGAAATGTCAGATTTTTTGGATCAAGTTTTAGAAGCATGGATATATCTTGGTAGTACATAGGTAGTACCCAAGCAGAAAATATAGAAAGATATGAAGAAAATACAAGCACTGTATGAGAAAGTGTACACCAATCCCATTGCACCGAACATCCTAGTCAAAAAAATTGATGAATCATAGTACATATTGGTTAGGCATGATTCTCTCAAAGATGAGAAGAAGAAGTTAAGAAACAAGGTAAGATAACTTGAGAGGAAAGTGAAGTCCCAATTCATGGTGGGAAAAAGGATGAAATAAAAAGTCGATACTGAGTTGGAACTATTGAGGCAAGAATTGCCCACTATGGAAGAATTGGAAAAGGTATGAGAAATAGGGTATGCGTAGCAAATCTA
This sequence comes from Picea glauca, assembly GCA_000966675.3. Classification (NCBI taxonomy): domain Eukaryota; kingdom Viridiplantae; phylum Streptophyta; class Pinopsida; order Pinales; family Pinaceae; genus Picea; species Picea glauca. Next base: position 9,291 of record JZKD02S0844950.1, on the reverse strand, counting down.
GGCAGCAAGCAAGAGTTGGACCCCTATGTTTGAAGAATTTACCAAATCCAAAGATGCAATCATACGTAACCTCCCATACTTGGAGTCCATTTTTTAGGAATGGTGCATAAACTAACTTGGGGATGAGTTGGAAGGTGTGGTTGGGAAGCTGTTGTGGCCCATTTTTTAATAAATGATGACACATAGTAGATTTCAATAGAAGATGAGTCTACAGGAGCCATGATACTGCAAAGCATGAGTATGTGATTCTATAAAATTCTAAGTATTAGAAATATGAGGATTTGGCTCTTATATACTCTATGTATGTCTCTAAAGTCATAGAGTATCTTATATGATTGTGTTACCATTGACATATTCCTTTATATATTCCAAAATAGTTTGTAATCACTGTAGTCACCTATATGTACTAGGATTATATTGTTGTAAAGAGAGTTCTTAGTTGTTAGTTATTAGTTTTGATTTAGTAGTTTTCATGAGTTGATCTTTGAGTTTAGTACAGTCATGTGTTTTCTTCATAAGCTATGATGTATTGATCATTTTACTAATACAATGAAGAATAGTTTCACTTATGTCTTTCTATTCATGATATATCTTGATTATCTATATGTGATTATGATTGAGCTTCATAGTCTTAGTTATGTTACTTTAAATGATTGTGATTAGAAGACAAGCAATGGAATGTATGGTTCAACTAAATTTTTAACTATCTACACTTTAATCATATGCAAATTGCCGTACATGTCTTTGTTGAGACCTCCTTCCTTGTGGAAGGTTGACTATGCTAACACACTAGACTACATCAAGTCTATGTTGGATACCTTCCATGAACATCCAATCTCCCAAAGAGCCAACCATCCAATTTTTATGATGACTATAATGATGGTTATTAACTTCCCCTCAAAACAACATTTTATAACTTTATTAATAGACATTATTTAATAATGATTAAAATGTTTTTCTTAATAATTTTTGAGAAAAAAACTAAAATTCTAAATAAATCTAAATAATATTTTAATAGACATTAATCATCATCATTAAAATACACTTTTAATTTCTTACTAAACTTTAATCATCATCATTAAAATAAACTCTTTTTTATCAAACCTATATAATTAAATTAATTATCTTAATTTATGATACATATTTCTATAGTTTTAAGGCAGCACTTTCAAGTCAAGCATTCAAAGTCGCTTTAGTATCCTCCCTTCGTATTCCTACTCGATATAGTAATGTGATATACTCTACAATCAAAAGTTCTAACTTAAAATATATGTGAATTATGATTTTCAATGACTTATCTTAAAATATAAGTGAATTATGATTTTCAATGACTTAAAATATAAGTGAATTATGATTTTCAGTGAACTTATCTTAAAATATAAGTGAATTATGATTTTCAATGACTTAAAATATAAGTGAATTATGATTTTCAAAGTTCATTGAGGTAATGTCTTTCTTTATTATGGATAATAACTGAAGAGTATATTCAGCCAGTTATATAAACTAATACTTTAGCAAGTGTTTAGTGGACTTTTGTCCTAAATTTTTATATGAATTTGTATTATTTGTTTTTTAAGAAGAAATACATGTTTTTAATCATTAAACTTATTTAAACTGTACAAAACATTATGTATCCGAAAAAATCATTATACCCATTCAAACTGTACAAAACACCAAAACTTCTCAAGCGAATAATGCTTTGTTAGAAATTAATAATTAATAATGAAGATATCGCTAAGACGTTTCAGTGTCCCTCATAACTGGAAATTAACCTGGAAAAAGTTGGGCCCCCATCATATTTAATTCAGTAGATGGAAAGTACGAATATTTTTTTCGCAGAGAATAATTTGGTCCAAGCAATTTTACCAAGTTAAACTACTTCCTGCATAAATGAATGTATAATTAGGAATGGATCAGTATACGCAATTGAATTTGAATGTATAATTAGGAATGGATCAGTATACGCAATTGAATTTGAATGTAAAAGAGAGAGAGAGGGAATTCAATCGTACAGAAGAATTTCATTAATTTTGTTCAAGAAGGAATGGAAACTTGCCCGCTGTTTACTCGTGTAAAATCGCCCGTCATTTAGCCCAGGGTAGGAGATTGAAAGGGATGGGTGATTGAATCGATATAGAAGGAAAGACGATTAGCGCATATATATGTCGTCCCTACTTATACCGCTTCATGAAAATCAATGACGCCATGCCATGGTTACGACAAAGAAACACATATTTCTTTTGGTCTCTGCTCCTGCCAGCCTTGATTTTCTAGATGACAGAATCCCTGACTCTTGTCACTCGTATCTGCAGATCCGAAATAGTATGCAACGTATTGCACTTGTGAGTGGTACCGATCGCATATCCACAATTGGTTTCGCAGGTCCTTTTTAGCTATCAAACCCTAGTTGACGGACTGTCGTTTCCTCTCTCAGCCGATCATGAAAGCCTCTCTGCCAAGCCATGATTATGAGAATAAAGTGGACCGGTTCAAAACCCATTCACCTTTCTCTGCAATAAAAGTAGTAGAAAAATACGAAAAATAAACTGCAACACGTCAGGGACAGGTCAAAACGACGCTACAAACAGAATCTGAACCAGATGGCTGCTTCTGACCTAACGACATTATGAATTAGGATTTTTAGATCAGTAGGCAACAAGGGATTCCTGGTGTTACTGTTCCTGTGCGCGTCTTCTTTCTCCCAAAGGCAATTCACATTACGTGAGACTTCCCTATACCTGTGCCTATTCCTCTTCTCATTCCTTGCTTCCTTATTTGAAACCCTCTATTTTGCACGGAGTGATTCATAGAAGAAAATATGGTATACCCTTCCAAAAGTGTATACCTGAACGATAGAGATCAAGAGGATCGAAAATACAACCAACAGACAGGTCACTTTTTGTAAATGCAGGCATGGCCTTTTCAAGAATGCCCACGAGTTACCAGTCTTCTGTCATGCAGAGCTTGGACTGATTATTTTGTCAAGCACCGCCAAGCTCTTCTGGCGATCTCTTCCAGTATTCCAGCGCTACTTCGAGGATAGCGAAATTAACCAATTCGCTCACGTCGAATCTCTAAGGAAAATAAGGGTAAAGAAATGTTTGTTGATCACTCCGTTTGTTTTGGAAACTTGTTAATGTAATTCGTCACCCTAAAACCATGGTAAATCTGCCCAACCCTAATTTTGGTTTAGCAGTTCATTCTGTTGATTACGCAGTAGAGTCTGTTGCTTACTGAATAGAGCAG
>JZKD02S0844939.1:0-14315 GCA_000966675.3 Picea glauca | reverse complement strand
AAATTCTTTTGATGGTGCTTTCTAAGGTATGTTATTTACAGGTCATCTCACCATTTTCACTATAAATTTTTTTCTATAATGATTCAGACCATGAAATTTCTATTCCATTGAGAAAACATACCCAAGTATCTGTGGTAAAACTTTTATCATGTGGTTCATTGTATTTGTGGAGTTACACTCCGTGGAAAATAGGGTTTGTGGCTAGTCCCGAAACTAGTCAAAAACAAGTGTTTCAGGTAAAAATGTCATAACTTCTTCATAACATATCCAAATTCAATGAAACCAAATGTGTTGGTTAGGGTATAGTATTTATTATTCCATATAACATTTTCATATCAATTCAACAAATATTACATGCAGGAAACTCTCTACAAGGTCGCTCTCTAGAATACGCCAGAATTCAGCAAGGTATGCCATTTTTGCTATAACTCCTTTTCTGAGAGGTTCCAAGTAGTGAAACCTGGAGGAATTTCATAAAACACACTGAAGAACATTGTATATCAGTTTCAGATATTTATACATTACACGTACAAAGTTATGATTACTTCAACTTAGGGTTGTTGACTAATCCAAAACTAGGCATGTGAGACTAAAGAAAAGTTTGATGAAAATGATAGTCTCTTGTTGTTGAAGTTAAGGAAGATTTGTAGGAATGTGATAATATACACCAGGTCTATTACAAAGCTACAAATCAGATTTGGATGATGAAATTGATGAGGTATTTTGGTGAGGTACATGTTGAATACATGGTTGAGACAGGTAGTTGATGAGTTGGCACATACATGAGGTGTATAGTTGATGATGTTGGCACATATTGATGAGTAGTTGGTACATGATTGGTACATACTTTTTACATGGTTGGATGCACTTGTTTATGGTACAGGTTGATTACAGGTTATTTGGTACAGGTTGGTGCATGGTTGATGCAGTTGTTTATGGTACAATTTGATTACAGGTTGAGGTACATGTTGATGCATGGTTCATATTTATTGGTACAGGTTTATAGTGGTATATCTCATAGTGACAAGTTGAGAGTGATTCCATCATTCTACTTCTACTTTAGGGTGGCAGGACGGGGCAAGGATAGGTGGTTGTAGCCACCTTCCGGTTGTATCCAGAGAACATAGGGGATTTTAGCCTCCTTCTGGTTGTAGCCAAAGAATTGGGGAGTTGGATATTCCCTTAGGTTGTATCCTAAGAAAATAGGGGGTTGGAGCCTCATTCCAGTAGCAGCTGGAAAACAAAGGAAGTTGGTGCTTCCAATGAATGTAATTCTTCAAGACATATAAGAAAAACCATTCCCTAGTTTTCTCCCGATTTGGGTTTCCACGTAAAACACTAGTGTACTGTGTATGTGTATGTTTCTTCATTTGTTCATTGCTTATTTACTCTGNAGAAAACAAGGCCGAAATGCAAGGAAGGATAAATTCTTTTGATGGTGCTTTCTAAGGTATGTTATTTACAGGTCATCTCACCATTTTCACTATAAATTTTTTTCTATAATGATTCTGACCATGAAATTTCTATTCCATTGAGAAAACATACCCAAGTATCTGTGGTAAAACTTTTATCATGTGGTTCATTGTATTTTTGGAGTTACACTCCGTGGAAAATAGGGTTTGTGGCTAGTCCCGAAACTAGTCAAAAACAAGTGTTTCAAGTAAAAATGTCATAAATTCTTCATAACATATCCAAATTCAATGAAACCAAATGTGTTGGTTAGTGTATAGTATTTATTATTCCATATAACATTTCCATATCAATTCAACAAATATTACATGCAAGAAACTCTCTACAAGGTCGCTCTCTAGAATATGCCAGAATTTAGCAAGGTATGTCATTTTTGCTATAACTCCTTTTCTGAGAGGTTCCAAGTAGTGACACCTGGAGGAATTTCATAAAACACACTGAAGAACATTGTATATCAGTTTCAGATATTTATACATTACACGTACAAAGTTATGATTACTTCAACTTAGGGTTGTTGACTAATCCAAAACTAGGCATGTGAGACTAAAGAAAAGTTTGATGAAAATGATAGTCTCTTGTTGTTGAAGTTAAGGAAGATTTGTAGGAATGTGATAATATACACCAGGTCTATTACAAAGCTACAAATCAGATTTGGATGATGAAATTGATGAGGTATTTTGGTGAGGTACATGTTGAATACATGGTTGAGACAGGTAGTTGATGAGTTGGCACATACATGAGGTGTATAGTTGATGATGTTGGCACATATTGATGAGTAGTTGGTACATGATTGGTACATACTTTTTACATGGTTGGATGCACTTGTTTATGGTACAGGTTGATTACAGGTTATTTGGTACAGGTTGGTGCATGGTTGATGCAGTTGTTTATGGTACAATTTGATTACAGGTTGAGGTACATGTTGATGCATGGTTCATATTTATTGGTACAGGTTTATAGTGGTATATCTCATAGTGACAAGTTGAGAGTGATTCCATCATTCTACTTCTACTTTAGGGTGGCAGGACGGGGCAAGGATAGGTGGTTGTAGCCACCTTCCGGTTGTATCCAGAGAACATAGGGGATTTTAGCCTCCTTCTGGTTGTAGCCAAAGAATTGGGGAGTTGGATATTCCCTTAGGTTGTATCCTAAGAAAATAGGGGGTTGGAGCCTCATTCCAGTAGCAGCTGGAAAACAAAGGAAGTTGGTGCTTCCAATGAATGTAATTCTTCAAGACATATAAGAAAAACCATTCCCTAGTTTTCTCCCGATTTGGGTTTCCACGTAAAACACTAGTGTACTGTGTATGTGTATGTTTCTTCATTTGTTCATTGCTTATTTACTCTGCAGTTATTGGATGATAATGATTCATTGATATAACACTTGGATTATATGGTTAAAAGGGATTAAATTTCTCTATTACTGATTCACCCCCCTCTTAGTAATCCAACAGGAATATATCATGAAAGAGGACATACCTACTAAAGAGTTGGTTATTCAAGAAGTGCTAGAAGAACTCATATAAATCACTCATGTCCTTACTCAATGAGGAAATTTTATGCATCTGAAGATTCCATGAGTAGTCTAGAGGTGTCTTCTGTTAGGCACCAAAGAAGAAGACATGAAGTGGGCAGTTTGCAAGGAGAGTTGAGGAAGATTAAACCACCATAATTTGATGGTGAAAGAGAAAGGGGAAATGATGTTGAAGAATGTATTCTTTGACTCAATAGGTATTTACAATTGCATAACTACTCATCAAACCTAGAAGCCATAATTTCCACTTAACATTTACATGGAAAGTATTCTATGTGGTGGGACCAGCTTAAGCAAGTTGATCACATAAATGAGAGCAGAATCACTTGGAAGCAATTCAAGAAACATTTTTAGAATGAGTACCTTTCAGAGCAATTTTATAAAAATAAAATGCATGAGTTATTTGAACTCGGGCTAGGAAGCATGACCATGGCAGAGTATGAAAATAAGTTCTTGGGACTGGTAAAGTATGTGGGGTTTATAAAAGATGAGAAGGTGAAAATACAAAGGTTTTTAATTGGACTGCCTTCATTTTATAAAGAGAAGATTCAATATGACAAGCCTGGGGAAATAACTAATACCATCAGGAAGGATAAGTACCTATATGAACAAGGAAAGTGCAGAGATTCTTTATAGAAATATTGGAAGGATAAGAAGAAGGAGAAGTATGATCAGAAAAAAAAAAAAGGATTCAAACCTCCTTTCAATAGAAATAGCCCAAATAAAAATCAGCAAGACCGACCTGCTAAGGATGAATCCAAGAGAGAAGACTCTTTGGGAAAAAGGGGGAGACCACCAATATGATGTTGAGGATGCAAGGAATATCACATGTGCAAGGATTTCCCTCACATAAAAGACAAAGTGAATACCATGCACAACATCCAAGAGGCTAAAACAATAGAAAACATGGGTAGAATATATGTAGCCTTATAAGATCAATAAGAAGAGTACCAATCCAATATGATCAAGGTGGAAGGTAAGATCATTAATCAACCTATTGTTATTTTAATTGATTCAAGAGAAAGACATTGCTACATTGATCCTAAAATAGTGGATAGATTGCATTTGGAGAAAAGTAAGCTTGATAAGTCAATTTTGGTTCAGCTAGCCATTGGAACCAAAAGAAGGATCAATGAGGTTGTTAGAAGTTGTCCAATAAATCTGAGTGGAAGGAGTACTAATGTTTATATGAATATCACCCCATTAGGATATTATGATATCCTAATTGGAATGGATTGGTTGGAAAAGCATCATGTTGTCCTAGATTTTCATAACAAGACATTTACATGTCTTGGTGAAGAAGGAAGACATATCACTATGAAAGGAATTTGAAGACCTATTTCTATAAGGGAGATTTCATCCTTACAACTTAATACATGTTTCAGGAAAGGATGTCAATTGTATGCATCCCATGTGGAGGAACCAGAAAAGACAAAAGGGTCAAGCCTTGAATATTTCTCAGTACTGCAAGAGTTTGAAGATATATTCCAAGAAATATTAGGATTCTAACCAAAGAGAGAGATAGATTTATCTATTGATTTAGTACCAGGAGTTTCCCTAGTATCGAAAACACCTTACAGAATGAGTACACTAAAATTAAAAGAATTAAAAATGAAGCTAGAAGAATTGTTGAAGAAAGGGTACATACTTCCAAGTGTTTCACCTTCGGGAGCACCAGTACCCTTTGTCAAAAATAAGGATGGAACATTGAGGTTTTATATTGACTTTAGATAGTTTAATAAAGACACGGTGAAGAAAAAATACCCTCTACCCAGAATTGATAACATATTTGATCAACTAAAAGGAGCAAAGATATTTTCAAAGATAGACTTAAGATCAGGATACCACTAGGTAAGAATCAAGGAAGAAGACATAAATAAGACAACCTTTAGAACCAGGAATGGGAATTATGAATTGGTAGTGGTGTCATTTGGGATGACCAATGCACCAGTTGTCTTTATGTTCTTAATGAATGGCATATCCAGAAATTATTTGGATAAGTTTGTCATAGTATTATTGGATGACATAATTATCTATTATAAGTCAGAGGAAGAGAATTAACATCACTTGAGATTGTTTTTTCAATTGTTGAGGGAACATTAGTTGTATGCCAATATTAGTAAGTGTTATTTTTACCAAGACGAGATCCATTAATTGGGACACAATATTTCAGAACAATTTATAGTAGTGGATCCATAGAATATTGAAGCCATTAGAGGATGGCCAACACCCAAGAATATTTCAAAAGTTGGATATTTTATGGGATTAGATGGTTATTATAGAAGGTTTATAGAAGGATTCTCTAATATCATCCATACCATCACTTCTTTTCAAAAGAAGGGAATTAAATTTGAATGGTCAATTGAGTGTGAAGAGAACTTTAATTGGTTGAAAGAATTACATACTAGTGCACCTATTTTAAATATTGTTAACCCAAATGAAAGTTTTGTGGTATGTATAGATGCATGCAAGGAAGGAATTGGTGGAGTCCTTACTCAAGATGGACATGTCATTGGTTATGAATCTAGAAAACTTAAATAACATGAGAGGAACTATGACACACATGACTTGGAACTTTCTTAAATTGTTCATTCATTGAAGATGTGGAGGCATTATCTCATGGAAAAGAGATTTGAATTAAGAATAGACCATAGTGGTCTGAAATATATTTTTGAACAACCAACTTTGAATGCCACAAAGACAAAATTGATGGAATTTTTAAGTGAATAAAATTTTGACATCAACCATATCAAAGGAAAATAAAATAAGGTTGTCGATTCACTCAGTAGAAGAGTACATCTCATGCATGCTACAACCATTAGTATGCATCTATCATATTTGAAGAGAAGAATTTTAGATGTTGTTGTTACAAATCAGCATTACCTACAGGTAAGAGAAATCTTACAATAAGAAAATTTACAACAGAAAATTAAAGAATATGAGATGAAGGAAGATGGATTATTTATGCATAAAAATATAATTTATGTTCCTAATTCCGGAGAACTTAAAAATTCGGTATTAAAAGAAACACATAATGTTTTGTATGTTGAACATCTCGATTACCAGAAAATAATTGCATTAGTAAGAAGCCATTTCTTTTGGTCAGGAATGAAGCAATATGTTGTTGATTACATTTCCATATGTATGGAATGTCAGAGAGTGAAGGTTGAGCATAAACGCCCAATGGGTTTTCTACAACCATTACCAATTCTAGAGAAGAAATGGGAAGTGGTAACCATTGATTTTAGAACTGGATTTCCTAGGATAGCAAGGAAACATGATTCAATAATGGTAGTGGTTAATAAATTGACAAAGGTTGTTCATTTTGTTCCTATAAAAATAACTCATACAATAGCTAATATTGCAGAAATTTACATGAGGGAGATTACTAGGTTGCATGGGATACCTAAGGTAATTTTTTCAGACAGAGATACAAATTTTACTTCAAATTTATGGAGGGAGATTGTTTAAAGGATTTGGTACAAATATGAACTTTAGCACAACACACCATCTACAATCAGATGGGAAGATAGAGAATAATGGGTATCAAGATGAATAAGACATATAAGTGGAAAGATTACTTGCACTTGGTTGAGTTTTCCTATAATAATGGGTATCAAGTTTCATTGAAAATCATCCCATTTCAATATTTGTATGGTATAAAATGAAATACTCCAGCGAGTTGGGAAAACCCATCAGATAGAGTGGTACTTGGGCCAGAATTGCTCAAGGATATGGAAGACCAGATGGTTAGAATTAAGCAGAATTTATAGGCAGCTCAATATAGATAGAAAATTTATGCAGATAAGAACATGACAGATAGATAATTTAAAGTGGGAGAGAATGTTATTTTAAAATTCAATTCCAAGAGCTCATTGAAGTTGGGTAGTTGTACAAAGCTAGCAACTAGATTCTATGGTCCATTTGAGATATTGGATAGAATAGGAAAAGTTGTATACATGCTTGCATTACATGCTTCCATGAATGTGCATAATGTATTTCATGACTCTTTGTTGAAAAAGTATGTACAAGATCCTAACCATGTTATTGATTGGAATTTGATTCAGGTAGAGCTAGAGGGAGACTTTTAGGTCCATCCAGTGCACATATTGGATAACAAAGTCAAAATGATCTTAAATTGAGACATAAAATTGGTAAAGTTCAGTGGACATACTATGGTCCTGAAGATGCTATGTGGGAGCATGAAGATTCCATGCGAGTAGAGTACCTGTGATTTTTTGAATAAATTTTGAAATTTAATGTATGTTATGTATATGCATTGACGACAGTGCCAAAATAAGCAGGAGGGGAATGGAGTACCCTATTTTTGAGTCCCCATATTAAATAATGTATTTTCGTAATGTATGAAAGACCAGAGTGCCCAAACAAGTAAAAGGGGCCATAGTGCCTCAAAAATGTAATGTTTTGATCATTATTAATAACAAAATACATCGTTGGCTACTAGATAGACAAGTACAAGAGTTATAGGGGATCTGATTCCACAAGAGAGGGGGCATAAGGGGATAATTATTTTATTATATTTTATTTACCCATAATTTCTTTAATTTTGAGAAGTGGTTACATGAGCTTCTTAGGGGAAGGCCATGTGGTTATTTACTTCCAAGAATATATATATAAACCCATATTGGGGGTTGTTTGGGGTTCTTCTCCATTCACACTTTCACTCTTTCATTCATTGTTGCTCAATTATCATTCCTCATTCATTATTTTTCTTGGATTGGGACACAGGGGGAGAATTGCTAAGGAAGAAGCCATTGTTTTTTGGTTGTAGTAATGACTGATGTATTCCAACCATGAATTTGTGCATGCATGCCTGAGATTCCTTGGCATGTACTAGATTTTATTCACAACTACGAGTCTTGAGAGTCCCAACATGGAGATTCTTTACCATATGCACTGGAGCCCTGAAAGGAGGGGGACAGCCCAGGGACTGTGTGACAAAGAAGGGGGTCGATTCTCTTGGGTTGTGTAGGCTGGAGAGAAGAGAAGTGGTGTAATTTGGATTGTTGTGTGTTGAGAAACCTATGAGATCTTAAGTGTTGATTGGTTTGGGAAGCTCAGTGACACCCTAGAACTGTCCTTATGGATTCATAGCCCTATCTCAGGGGTGACCTTCTATTGATATTGGAATGATGGTTTCTATGGTTGGGTGGAACGTCCTTGGTCTATAGATGTAACGACCTCATCGTTATGACTACAAGTGACACAAGCGAGTGCCAATTTTTTTTATTTTTTTTAAGCAGGAAGGCAACAATGAGAACAATTAATCAACATGACTTGACGACGAACACCACTTACACAATTCAAGAAACAGACAACCATGAATAAAACTCCCACATCGGGAAGCATAAGACTCTGTCCAAGTTATCAATCTCATTATCAATCAAGCACGCAATGATCCCCTCATTAGGAATCATGTCGTCACAAGGCGATAGGTGTGACAATAACCATGGCGCAATATAACATAACTAGTCCTTACCCAAGAAAAATCCCGCGTGCTAAGAAACTGAAATATGTTCCAATAAATGCACAAGACTATACCCAAGCACCCAATCAACAATTCAACAAGACACAAGGTGACATCATTCAAATTAAATTGCGCAACTAACCGAAGGATTTATTGTTTTCCTACAAGGAAATCATAAGTGGTGTAACATCTATGACCAACCACCATTTACAAATTCAACTTAAGGCATAGGGCACCTAGTAACCAATTAATTGTTAAACTATTAATCCATTTAGCACAAAAACTATTAAACCTTCGCCATTAATATTGTGCAAGCCATTAAACTATTATACAAATAAACCATAAACCATTAGTTGTTAAACCATTATGACTAAGTGCAAATGAGTGAATCTATTACCAATTAATTTATTAAGCAATTAATATTGCAGCAATTAATCCATTACCATTTCCATTAACCAATTAATCTATTAGAATGGATGATTGTCATACAATTTTCCACAATTAAACTGTTATGTGGCAATTGGAACTAAACTGAATAATCATATGAAAACTATTTAACTAACAATGGCTACTCAAGATTAAACAAGTGTATAACAAAGATCTAGGCGGCAAAGGAGAGGCTTCCATGTCTTCCAAGTGCTAAGTGGGCTTGCGCCTGTCCAGATCCCGATGAAGAAGTTATGAAATCCGGGGAGGTGTTTGAAACATTGTCTCCCCCATGAATGGAAAATCATAACAGTCTAACCGTGAAGGTAGTCTGTCAGCCCAGACAGTCTGAGGTTACGTGTGACAGCAAAGCTACATGAGCAATCTGACTGAAGAGACAAAAAGGGGCCAACAAATCTTAGATCATGTTTCACTGAGAAGACGCAATGCCATGGAAGATAGAGCACGCCTCTATTGTTGTTTACGAAATTTTTGAGTATATGTATAGAGTTTTGTTATTTGGTAGTGGTCTTTGGTCGAGCAAAGCTCCCATCTGTAATGTTTGTTCTGCCAGAGTTGTTCTCTGGTTATGTAATCGATTTGAGACTTCCATGTTAATAGAAGTCAGTTTCCTATTTATTTTCATTTCTCTGTAAAGTTGTGTTGAAACACTCGGGTATGGATGATCCAGCCGAGGATTGTTATGTTTTTATAATGTAGGTTTGATTATAGCAATATCGTGATTATTTTCATTCAATTCCTTGTGTTATGTTTTCCCTCTTACATTGGATGGATCAGGCATGGAAGATCCAGTCGAGCTGCCGCAGTCATAGGATAATGGAGGTTTGATTATTTTGAAGTTGTGACTATGCTTCTTGCATCATATTTCAGTGTCTGAAACTTAAACCCAAGATTTCCCTTGAGTTTGAGTTTTTCTTCTCTGAGTTGTTGGAAGGCCTGATGCCCAGAGCAGTCTCGTTCATTCCTCTCACTAATTCTTCCCTCTTCTCACCATTAAACTCAATTCATTGACTGAAGTTAATGTGGCCCTCACATCCCTATGCATTCTTGTCTAGTTTTGTGTTGAACATCATTTAGATTCTGATTTTTGTCCATTTACCTCCATCCATATAAACCAACATCTGCCATATAACTCTGATGGGTATCGGGCTTGCCTTTTCTGAAATATGAAGGCGAATTTCGGTGCTAACACATTCATTCAAGGTTAATAAAATCCATACGCTCTCAATACTCCTACCAACTGTCCGAAATGGGGATTCTCAAAGGCCAACAAATATTAATGAAATTAAAAAGGCGAATTGGAAAATAAACTCGACAAAAACACTAAGAGATTCAACATTCAAACACAGGGATTTATCATTCAAAAACGCGGAAATTCAAGCCAAAAAATTGTTGGGTGGGTATTGTGCAAATCACTATGTAAAATTGGGTGAAATCATTGTGTACATGATGGGTAAATCGCCAAGAAAATCATGGTGTAATGTTGTGTAGTATGCCAAGAAAAACGTGGAGGAAACGTTGTGCAGTATGCCAATAAAATCATGGTGTAATGCTATGTAGAATGCCAAGAAAATCATGGAGTAAAAGTTGTGCAATGTGCCAATAAAATCGTGGTGTAATGTTGTGTAGAATGCTAGGAAAATCATGGAGTAAAAGTTGTGCATTATGCCAATAAAGTCGTGGTGTAATGTTGTGTAGAATGCCAGGAAAATCGTGGAGTAAAAGTTGTGAATTATGCCAATAAAAATGTGGTGTGAAAGCTAGTTAATATGTCAAGAAAAATGTGGTGTGATTGTTGGGTAATATGTCAAGAAAAATGTGGTGTGAATGTTGGGTAATGTGCCAAGAAAAACATGGTGTGAATGCTAGGTAAGATGCCAAGAAAAACATTTTTCCCCTTTTTTCCAGGAGCCAAGGAATTGGAGATTAATCCTTCAAATATTAATCATTCAATGCAACGATAATAATTCACAAGGAAAACACAAAGATTAATCATTCAACAATGAATCAATAAAAAATGCAGAGATACTCATTCACAAAGAAAGCGCAAAGATTAATCATTCAGCAATGAATCAATCACAATGCAGAGATACTCATTCACAAAAACAAAAATATTAATCATTCAGCAATGAATCAATAAAAAATGCAGAGATACTCATTCAAAAATAAGGTGCAAAGATTAATCATTCAGAAATGAATCAATAAAAAATGCAAAGATACTCATCCACAGAAACGCAGGCATTATAGATTAATCATAAGAGAAAAATGCATAGATAAGTAAGGGATAGATAGTTGGGCAAAAATTTATCCTTCAATTATTATCCATGCAGAGGAAATAAGGGCATTTGAATCTAAATATTTAACACCGTAGTGAAAGACAGTCAATTCAGCTCCTAGCCGACTACTCATGCACGAACTAATAACTTAAAGGGTACGGGATAGAAGAAAAAAACACATTTTTTCTTTGTATTAATCAATAAAAACAACGCAAAGAATTCATTGCAATCAAAGTTTAGACTCGCCATGGGAAATCAATTCAAAATACAACGAGCATAAGGCTGGGATGAATTTAAGTTCTCTGATCATAAAATGTTGGGCTCATCAAAACAATTTGTTGAAAATAAAACTGAAATCTCTGGATAGTGTTACGCTAAATAAAACATAAACTTTAACATTGTAGAAGTACATTAATGAAGGTGCAGGAAAAATATTTAAAATACCATTCAATACAAATATACACATGCATACCGTATCCAAATGTGAAAGCTCTGAAGTCATTGTCTCGTGTGTGCTTCGTCCAGCTCCCACTTGCCAACTGATGTGACCTCACTGGTACCTCCCAACCAACGTTAGGGTTAATATTCTTCCCCCTAAGCCCCCTGAGTCGCAAAGGGGCCATGCACACAATACTAGAGAATGCTAGCACCCAGCTCACCTCGCAAGGTCAAGCTACCACTTGTTACCTGAGCTGGGTATCCTAACTCCCACAAGAGAAAGTTCAGTCAAGATGAAATTTCAGTAGCGTAACATTACGCAAGCCAAATGATGATCCAAACTCCTCCTCCACCATCCTTTTTATAGATTTTTCTTAGTCATTAGTTTCCCGAAACTCTCATTAGATTCTTTTATTTATTTAATTAATTTTGAAAAACCTCCCCCGTACACATGTTGCCTGATCCCCTAGTTAATGCACCAAAAAATCAATTTTATTAATTAATTAAATGTTCTTGTTTCCCTCATCCACCTAAGAGAATTCCTAAAAACTCTCCTTGGTGTCCCAAAATTCCCTTACAATTCTTAAATGACTTACACCTTACTTAATTCCTAGTTGAGTTCAAAAATAGAAAGTTCCAAAGGAAAGATTCCTTACTAAGTTAGGAATTCATATTTTTCTTTACGTTTCCCCTTTTCTTTAAGTTTCCATTCTTATTTAAGTTTCCTACTTCTTTTAAGTTTCCCCCTTTTTCCTTTTTAACTAAAAAAATCAATTTAGCAAGTGTAGATAAAACAACCATTTACCCTTTTTCCTTTTTAATTAAAAATTAATTTAGCAAGTGTAGATAAAAACAACTACTTACCCTCTTTTATTTTTAACTAAAAATTAAATTAGCAAATGTAGATAAAAACAACCATTACCCCTTTTATTTTAAATTTAATCCTCCAATATAAAAAAAAAAAATTACATTAATAAATAAAGTTTGAATTTCTTTACCCCCTTCTTGTTATATGTCTAATTATTTTTGTTCAAAGGTTCTACTTAGAACTAGGTTTTAAATTCACTAGGCAGGGCGACATTTTTAAAAGAAAAATTGTTTTTAAACTTTACTTATCATATCATTCATTTTAAGGCCGACTAGGTCCTAAGGAGGCATAGTTTTAGACCTAAGGAGGCATAGTTTTCTAGGCACTAGGTTTATTCACTTACTAGTTAAAATCATGACGTGCCCTTCAGGACTCACTAAGTTCTCCAAGGGTGCCACTCAACTCTTTTTGTTTTCTTTGTGTGACGTTCCCTTCAAGACACACTACGTGCTCCAAGGGTGCCACTCGCCTCTTTCTATTTTCTTTGCGTGACGTGCCATTCAAGATGCACTATGTGCTCCAAGGGTGCCACTCGCCTCTTGACTGAATTTGGTAGACGTCAAACCCCTGGAGTCAATACTCTTTCAGGTGATATTGTGGGAGACCAAGGGCCTCTAAGGAATAAGGCCCCTGCCTTATTGCATGCCCTTTAGAATTATCGTGAGTGATTGTCACAGTCTGCCCTCACGACATCATGGGTCTTATCGAACTAGGTAATTGTTAACCTACAATTCAAGCCATGGCAGGAGTGCTAGTAGGATGTGATAGGACTACTGCCACACCTCTCTCTCAATGTATATGGTTGTCATGCATGACCCCTCTACTCCATATGTGAGTCTAGATGGCAAGCTATCGTCATCCTGCATCCATCGACGAATCTTATCAGGAAAAATAATCAATCATCATAACATCTAATAATTTTTACATATGTCATATCAACCACATTCAAACCCTAACAGTCCACTCCCTGACTCGATCCAAAGCCCAAGGGGTTTCATCGATGCCTATGCATCCTCAATGTCCAAAGTCTTGCACACTCAGGAGAACCCAGTCAATATTACTTGTCTATGTAAATACAACAAAATAGCATATCATCAAATCCATAATATCTCATAATCATAATCAAAATGACCAATAGTATAATAACCTGGATCACTTGCAAGAAAGTGTCCTCAAAGAATAAGTTCCCTCAGTGCGTGCTGTTAACTCCCAAAATAGCACCATTATTTTGGTCAGGTTCTATGGTGGATAACATGGCTATCAATGGTACTTGCATGGAACTTTTCGATCCCTTCCTAAGCTCCAAATTAAAATATGACAACACCATTCGAAAGCTGAGATTCTCTAGATGTCGATCGACTATTCATATGTGAAAAATGGATTTTTTATGACCGAGAAATTCAATTTTTAAAATCTGTCCGCTTTCAACAGCACAGAAGGCGGAAATTTTTACCCGTTAGCTGTTGAAAGTGGCGCTTTCAACAGCACGGGAAGCGTTTTTTATGCGCTATGTGCTGTGGAAAGCCTGTAACAGCCAGAGTATCACGATTTTCACCCAGATTTGAAATTTTTGAATTAAAAGCAGATGAAAACGTTGGGATTAGACAGGTGGTGGATTATTCCATCAAATCCAAAGCCTATTTTGGGAAAGACAAGTCAAAAGAGGAGTCTTTGGTCAGTTTTGGTCATTTTTGAAGGCATAATTTTAGGAATGAATACAACAGCTCATCAAATTCGAATTTGTGGAGGAGCCTTGGAAGGCTAGTCATCACTTCACCAAACTGTTAGAACAGAT
>JZKD02S0844917.1:0-14315 GCA_000966675.3 Picea glauca | reverse complement strand
CTCTCGTATCATCCCGCTTCCTACTTATCTTTACCTATATTGCATCAGCAATATATAAATTTATATCTAAAAGGTGGATACAAAAATCATAACCATATGGAAGTTGAAAACACTACGAAAATCATGGGAAGTACAAGTAAACTCATCGGGGCTATGGACGCTCGTTGGCATTGGGGCCATGCTTGTATGATACCAAGGAATCTTTGTCAGGGCTATGGACGCTCGCTATCAATACAACAATGTCAAGAAAGAGAGATGAGGAAAACACTTCGGTCTATAAAAGTTGATGAACATTCCTTTGTGGTGTCACTCTCAATGTTTCACTATGGATGTATGAAGTTGCCCATTAACACTCACTCGAATTATGTGGAAGATCATTGGTAGAAGGATTTCTCTATATCCTTCCCTTAGGCCACTAGATGTGGGGTCCTTAAGCTAAATAACTGAATGGAATATTAAAAGGTAATTCATCTTTAAATATGGTTAAAGTCTCTCTCTTTTTTAACTCAGAGATAACTAGTTCTTCCTAGTAAGTCACCATTTGTTGTGGCTCACCTCCCATAACAACCCATATTTTTTAATTTTTATGGGACACCCTCTTATTTTTCATGCCTATTTTCTCCCCTACAAGGAATACATTCATACTTCACTAAGGAAATTTGAGCTTAAGACATAACTGATTTGGAATCATGTTCGTCAGAGTGATTCACTCCATGCATCATCCAAAACTATGATCGTCGCACTCTGATAACTTTGACTCATCCACCACACTCCCTTCGTGGCACCCCGAAGATTATTAGATTCAAACCCAACCTATCTCACCTCCCCGAGTCAGTACGACCTGTCAAACTGCCACCTCCCCAAATGGTATCCTAAGATTGGACGCTTGATTTCCCGATTTAACAATTTTCAAGAAGTTGCCTTTATTTATTTCAAGACTCGCCGCCTTTTCTATTGGTATCATAGGAATATTACTTCGATACCATTCTCCTCGGGATCCAGTTCATGCCCCATCCTCTTGAACTCTAAAGTTGAAACTTTGATATCCTTCTCGATCCTTTACACGTATGCATCCAACACATTCTGTCAGGCTTAAAGAATATTCTTTTGATATTGTCTCCGTCGGAGTTTTAACATCTCTTCATCCTCTAAAACTCTGATGGCTTTGTTCTAAAGTCTTACAAGAAATACGCTTGGAACATCTTTCTATAAAATCAAATATTATTGTGATACATTGTCTTCAAGGTTTAGTTTGAACCTCACCCTTAATACCTCCGATGCCAAGACCCCGACAGGTCCCACCTCCCACGTAACACTACGTAAAGGTTAGGTTAGCATGCTTTTCCAAATATGATATAATATGCATTTGATACCCTTCTCTTTGGAGCTCGAATTAGTCTACAATCCCTCCCTTTCTGAATGTGCACCTCCGATAACGGTCTTATTTAAGCCCAACCTTGCACCACCTCCATTACAAAAATCTAGGCATCTGTCAACCTTAACGAGCATTAATGACTGAGATAATGGGAATTAACAACAAAGGTTAAGACTAGATCTAGAAATGTTCTCGTACACACCAGAGTTATGGCACATTTGTGTTGGTTTAATGTGTGTCATGAGCTATAAAAACTCTCGTATTCAAACACATCTTACGTCGTAAGTTTGTGAAGCATTTGTTCTGTATTGATTCCTTTTTTTATTGACTGATATTGCACAGTTACTGTAATCGCTTGATTGCAAGATAATTTGATAATCAATCATGGCAATCTAGAACCCCAAAAATCCAAAGGGCTCAGTGTACTTCCAGACTGTTTTTGGGCCTGAACAATCATCTCGGCCAGCTGAAGCTTTGGTGATCGATATTAATCATCGGACTAGCGAAGACTATTGCCCCAGGTTTGAAGAAATCTATATGATATTAAATTCCATAGATGTCCCCATGAATGAAGAGAACTTGGAAGTGTACCACAATATCCTAAAAATCAGTATCCATCTAGTAGCCTCTCGACCACCACTTTTCCCATACAATGAGGTAGCACAATGGTGCCTCGTACAATTTGATGCCACTACAGTGACCATCGTGAGAAAACAAGGGAAGTGGGTAGCATCCCTCATACCTGAAGACATCAGCTCTAGATATCATCTTCCCACTCCCACATGCTCTCTAAACAAACCATTCTTAAAAGGTTTTTCCCAAACAAGCAAAGGACCAGAAAAGCAGATGAAGCACTAGTGGATAGACGAAGATGAAACCCTCAAACTGGTCCAAAAATTAGTTCCTACCCACATGCTCAAACTCCCTACAAGTTTTTGGTATCCATGCTCTGTCACCTATATGGAGAAGAAAATAGTATGCATTTTCAAACTAATTGGTTGCCTTTGGCAGACACCATCATTAGGATGGGACAAATATTCAATTGGGAAGACATCCCGGTTTTCAATATATGTTTGCATGTGAAGAATCTTCAAGGTATGAAGAAGCCTTGTTTTTATATGTCGGCCTACATGATCGATGTCATTTTCTCCTTCATACTGTTTCCCGAACTGGGGTGAAACTGGGACCAAAATCAACCTCCCATCCATGTATATTGCTCTCAATCATGGAGCATTAATTATAGACAACACTTTTATGATATATGCAATCTATTTCTAACCCCTATACAGTGTGTCTTGCTTGGTTTCTCTAGACACATAATCCCCTTTGAAGCCAGGAATGGGATGAAAGGGGTATCCAACTAGTTCCTCTATAAATATTACTCATATATCAAGGCATATGGCACCACCGAAGCCCCACACCTTTTACCATAATTTTTCCCAGACCGTTTGTTGATAAGCGAAATTGAGTACCAACCAATGGGGTCAGGGGTTACTACACTATCGCAAACCTGCAGCAAAACACTTTGGCCAGTTTTCCCTATCCACATTATAAATTACACTATTTTCAATAGACAACATGCAAGAAAATAAGTAGAGTCCCTATAAGAGATAATCTTATTCCTGGGAGAGCCTAAAGGCCATGATCCTCATGAGATGGTGATCAACCATGTTAGGTATGTTGGTATCACCCATCCCAATATCCATGTTGTCAATTTCAAGGAACATAAGTTTAAGGTAACTCTCTCTTATGATGAAGTCCTACACTAGTTTCCCCATGACGTTGCCAAGCAAGAGATTTAACTTGAAAAAGAAGAGATCAAGAGGGAAACTCTAAACCAGTTCCATAGGTTACTTCAGGGAGAAATGGATATCGACGTCACCAAAGAACAGGAGAAAACCAAGAAAGAAAAGAAACTTAAATAAAAAAGGCTCCAAGTTGAGAAAGATTATTAGAAAAGATAAGTTGAGGAGAAGAACAAAAAAGAATATGAGCGCATGGCACATCAGGATGCAATCCAAAAGAAAAAGGAAGAATCCAAAAAGGTGGTTGAGGAAGAAAAATCCAAGAGGTTAGTTGATGAAGCACAAGCCAAGAAATTAGTTGATGAGGCAGAGGACAAATGATTAGCCGGCGAGGTTGAAGCTAAGAAGAAATCAAACAAGCTATTCAAGCGGATTTCAAGCCAAACATTTAGCACTCCATCGACACCCAACCTGGTCATTGTGAATGTACCTCCTCTCAAATACACTCCCATAAGTACCATTCCAGGAGATCCATCCTTCTCCTCCTAAGCCCTAAAGTTTGAGGGCTATGTAGTATCCATTGGAGACTAATACTTTGATAACATAACAAGAAGTATCGAGAAAATATCGGCCAAGAGGAAAAGAGGAGAAGACACCAGGTCAAAATCATCTACATGGAGGGTATTAGAGTGGAAAGTAGGGCCTGACCCTGAAGAGAATGCGGTCCAGGAAAATTCAACACTCAATGCTTTCGCAGGGTTAAATGCCTCATATGTTCTTGAGGTAACCAACACCCTCAACATGGCCAGGAACATAGTAGTCGAATTGGAGACAGAGTTGAAAATGTAAAGAACAATTTCACCATAGATTTCATGGAATTTGTAAAAACAATTGAAATTCTCAATTCAGAGAAGATGAATAGAGCCCTACAATCCCAAAGAGACCAGATGGATGTAGAATTTGAGAAAAGGATGAAAAACTAATGGGACACCCATAGAAACAAGTTAGTGGTGGAAAAGTAGAAACACAACACAGCCATAGAATAGACCAGAGCATTGGCATGCATTATGGAATATATCAAGTCACAGATGCTAGCATTGAGTGAAGAATTTTCTACATGAAAGAATGAGCTCCTCGATTTGCTAAGTAGCATACAGGCTAAGCAAGAGGAACAACTCAGGTTTCAAAGCACGTTGATAGAGAATCAAGAAAGGCATCAGGAAGTGAGTGGACCCTTAGAAGAGATTCTCAGTTGGTAGGATATGCACCAACCTCCACCTACCACACTGTCGATATATTCTAAGAGGGAAATACTTAGATTCCAAATGTTCTTTGACACTAGTAAACCTCTCTTCATGAGTGCATGCACCACCCAAGGAGAAACATTCAACACTTGCATAAAGTTATGGGGAAAAGAAAATGATCTCGTGGAAGAGTCAAGGGTACAACCAATGTATTCCATCCATGAAACAATATCTATAAGTGCCAGAATTATTGAGGTGAAAAATCACAAGAAATCCAACCAGGTGACCATCCAAAATCTATGTCAATTTGAAGAAAAATCAATTAAATAACACATGTTGAAACTCGCCCGGCTCACCCACAAAATCCAATCCTTCATCAAGAACATATCAGAATAGTTATATCAAGAAGTGTCCGCCAAAATTTGCAACAGAAAATCAATCTTAGAGAGATTGCAATCAAGCAAACTTGAGATCATATTAAGATATCATTCTGTTTGGAAAGAATACCAAGATCAGCTTCAGGAACAAGGCGGTTCATGATTACAAATTCCACAGTTCTTTCCAGATGTTGCCTTCTTTGATTATTGTAATCTCAATTTTGAAATCGGAATATGAAGTGTCCCTCTTTGTAAAATGGTTGTAATCTCATGATTGAAAAAAGAGAATGATTGTAAATAGACACTCCTCGCTATAAACAAGGACTATCCATTTGAAAGGGTTTTTGGGTTTCGGAGTGTAGCAAGACAGTGTTTCCACTGCAAGTTAATTTGAACCGAGAGAACTTCTAGTTGGAGATTATGGTATTGATGTGTATGAATGTGACTATTATATTTATGCATGTCTCTTACTATAGTTTGGGAATATTGATTGATTAATTACTTCTGAATTAATGTTTACAGTTTACAGTTACCATGATTTTTAGAATGAGTACAACAATATCATAATATAGTTAATAAATCAATTTCTTGATTCTAACACATTGAGTTGTTGAACTTGTATATTTCTTGTGTTATGAATTTATTCTATGCAATTAATACATATATTTTCATTGTATTCATTTTTTGTTATTTTTCTCCTAATCAAGATGGGTTAGTTTAGAATTAGTTAGAGACTGCATCTTAGAATAATAATCACACATATTAGTTTAACTTTAGTTAGTTGGAATTTCTTGTATTTTTAATTCATCTAAGAACCTTCGGTTCTCAAATTCATATTTAGTTAGTATTTTAGTTAGTTTGGTAGCTAGGCAAAAATTTGGTCAGAAGTGCTACTCCAAACGAGAGTAGGTCTAATTGGGACCTTCCATCGAGCGTTTTCCTTCGTCTGATTGAGCGGGTCAAGCTAGCTCGTCAATAGGGAGGTCACGGGTTTGACCCTCGTCGACTTCTATAATTTTGATAAACCTAACCATTAATGGGCAGTGTGAGGTTGTCATGTGGAAACCTCTCATTGGTCTATATTTGCCACTTGTCAATACACAATTCATCCACTTGAACTGTATCAATTACCACATCACCTGCCAACTAGACATGCCACACAACTAATTGTTCGTCACATGTCAACACATGATTTGTCCACCTGTATGTATGGTATGGTCGTACGATCATGCCACGTGTCACCCTTGCAGTGGTGGCACATGTCACCTTCACCCTATTGATTTGTTTCCTTTTTCCCTAGTTTGACTTCAATTTTGATCATCCATAAATTTTGGATACAAACTCCTTTTGAGGAATTTTTTGCACCATTGGAAAGCTATCATCAAGCTCTATGCATTGATGGAATTTTGAGAGCATTTGGGATGTTTTAAATTTAATATTTTATGAATCCTTCTGGACCTCTGTGAGCGTTCTAGATCCTCCTAAACCTCTGTGAGCGTTATTGGATCCTCCTGGATCATTCCTCCCCATTGGAAGACTTTTGGACCACCAAAATTATTGATTACTTAGAAACTAAGTGAGGGTAAAGTTCCTCCACCCTTCTGATCTCCATCCACTTTTCTTTGCTTGGTTTCACCCCTTTAAGACCAACTCGAACATATTCCACATCACCTTGTTGTGAAGTCCTTATTCTTCTTTCAATAATAACATCTTCCTATAGCTCATCTAAATACTCTGGAGAAAAATCATCAACTATCGGAACCTGGATACTTCCTTCTTTATCCATAATCATAGGAGGCTCATAAAGCTTCAAATTCTCAAAATCTACCATTGAATACATTTGTATATAGGTTGGTAGTTCTAAATTAAAGGCATTAGTACCAATATTTTCTAAGATCTTGACTAGACCATATTGGATTGGCCTTAGCTTTTCACCTTCACCCTTCTTTTTGTCCTTGTTGATATGTAACCATACTTGATCACTGACTTCTAACTAATGATCAACCTGATGTTTTTCATGCCTTGCCTTCTACTTGGCTTGGCTCTTATCCAATTTTTCTTGTGCTACTTGATGTACCTACTAGATCTTTTCAATGAACCTTTCATCTTTATCTGTATCATCATGTCCATCCTCTTTACTTGCTTCTCCAAAATAAAATTCCATAAGTGATTTAGGAAAATACCCCAACCATATTTCAAAAGGAATTTTCTGAGTAGAAGAATGCATGGCATGATTATAGGCATGTTGTACATAAGAAAATTGTTCATCCCACAACTTAGGATGCTTGTTGTAGTATCCTCGAAGTAGATGTACCACTGTTCTATTTACCATCTCTATTTGTCCATATTTCTATGGATGAAAAGTGGTGCTCTTCTTTAACTTAGTGTCCATGATATCCCATAAATGAGACCAAAAAATTCCCAAAAATCGAGAGTCTCGATTTGATATAATAGATGTAGGAAGCCCAAAATGAACCCAAACATTAGCAAAGAACATATGTGTTGTTTGTTCAGTTGTGACTTGTTTATTGCATGGCATTAGAATACCCATCTTACTGAATCTATCCAGGACGACATATAAATAATCATGATCTATCATGGATGTCATCAAACCCCCTACAAAATCCATGGAGATAATTTCCCATGGATGAGAAGGTACTAGAAGTGCCATATATAATCCCAACTTTTTGTTGCTAGGCTTACTTGTGGCACACATAACACGTGATTTAATATACTTGGAAATCGAATCATTCACTCGAGGCCAATAGCAAGATCTCTACAATTGTACTATTGTCTTACCAACCCCAAAATGACCAGAAGTGAGAGATGTATGGGCTTCTCTAATTACATTTACTCTTTCATCCATGGGTATACAAATATTTCCAAGATGATATAATAAATTATCATGCATATAATAATCTGATTGTTGGTTGCCATGAGTTGATGCTTCATACACATCTTTAAAATCATAATCATTGGTTCATACATATAACTTTCATGAGTTAAAGGATTATACCTTAGTATTGTGGATGCATTAATCATTGGTCTTGACAACATATCTGCAACCTTATTATGAATACCTTTCTTACACTTGATTACCAGATGAAACTATTCTAAGAAACCCATCCACCTGAAATGTCGTGACTGTTGTAGCTTGGTCTATGACTACAGATACTGTAATGGATGATGATCTGTATGAATTATTGTCTCTTTTCCTATTAAGTAATGCTTCCATTTATTCACACTTTGTACCAATGCATACAATTCCTTATCATATGTTGGATAGTTAATCACAGCCTAAGTAAAAGTCTTGGAATGATAACATATAGGTTTAACTTGTTGCATCAAGACTACTTCCATGGAATATATGCTTTCATCGGTTTGAATTTAAAATGGTTGTTGTAGATTTGGCAGAGCCAAAACTGGTGTGTTTCTTATATTTTCCTTAAATTTCTCTAAGGTTTTGTGTTGCTTGCCTCCCCATTGAAAGACTTGTTTTACACTTGTTAATGCATGCAAAGGAGCTGCTATAAAAGAGAAATTAGCAATGAATTTCCTCTAGTACTATATTACTCCTAAGAAGCTTATGATGTATGTGGCAGTAGTTGGCTTGGTCCAATTCACAATGACTTTTAATTTTGTAGGATGTATATTTAGCTGACCATTCCCTACAATGTAATCCAAATATACCAGAGAAGTTTTTCCAAATTCACATTTAGACAACTTAATATACAACTTCTCCTTCTTAAAGAGTTCAAATATTGTCTTTTCATGCTTTATATGATCTTCCCGTCTTCGACTAAATATAAATATATCATATAAGTATAATATGACAAAATCATCTATGTAATGCATGAACACAGCATTCATCACCCTCATAAATTTTTCAAATGAATTGCATAAACCAAATGGCATAACTAACCATTCAAATAACCCTTGCTTTGTCTTGAAAGTTGTTTTCCATATGTCGCTTTCTGCAATTCTGATCTGATGGTAACCACTTCTCAAGTCCAACTTAGTGAAATATAGAACATTATTTAATTGATCCAATGAGTCATCAATTATGGGAAGAGAATAACGGTTCTTCGCTGTAATCTTGTTTAGGGCTTGGAATTCAATACACATCCTCCATGTTCCATCTTTCTTCATAACTAATACAATAGGAGAACCACACAGAGAGGAGATCGATCTGATGATTCCTTTATCAAGAAACTCCTAAAATTGCTTCTTAATTTATTCATTCTTGATCACTAAGGACCTATACATTCCAATGATTGGAAGAGGAGCATCTTGCTGCAAATAAATGTCATGTTCAACCTCCCTCTTAGGAGGAAACCCTATAGGTTCCTAAACTAAATCATCATAGTTAGATATGATTTTAACGAATTCTTGTTTATGATATGAATCACAACCCAATAAAGAATATGGTATATCTTCTTCTTTTTGTTTCACTATCATGAGAAAAAAATATTTACTTGCGCCCACAAGTCTTTTAATTTTCCCTGTGCTCACTAAAGAAACATTAGTTTTGATTCGACGAGATCTGACAGTAAATTCAACCTTGTCCTTGAAACTATGGTATTTATTCTCTTCATGGTAGAATATATATTTTATGTCAAATAGATATGGACTACCCAAGACAATTCTACAAATGTCAAGAGGCACGACATCTAACTCGAACTCATCAAAGAACTTAGTTGTAATTGCAAATATGACCTTACATTGTTTCATCACATGCAACTTAGCATCTTCACACACCCAACCTAATGGATATGGATATTTATGAGGTTTAGTCTTCAAGCACAACTTCATATATTAAGTTGCTTCATATATTAAGTTGACTTGAGATCCATTATCAAATAAAGTATCTACCTTTGTATGCTTGACTATAACCCTAACATGAAAAATCTCACTTATTTTATTTTGATTAGTAACACTTTCCAATTTATTGGATTGAACTGAAGAATTAGAATTTATAGTAGATATACCTTTTCTTTTTATGGCCATGATCTTAGATTCATCCCTGGAATATTATCCTAGATCATGTCGAGATGATGCAACAGTCTTTTGCTTCCCTTTATTCTTGAACTTCTTTGGTCGTAATTCTGGATCCAGTTTCCAACACTATGATTCCCCATGTCCCTTTTTATTATAGTGGGAACATGTAGGTATTTATTTATCTTGATTTACTATAGCTAACTTCTTACTCTTCCATTTTCTTTTCAATTTCTTCTCAAACTTGTATGGATTCTTATCTTCAATCACATGCTTCCCCTTACTAGCCTCCAGGTGTGTAGATTTGACTGACACTTTATCAATGTTAGTAGGGTTACACATTAAAATAGTGTGTCAAAGATATGAATGCATTCCACCAATATAATTTAGAAGATTTTCATGAGTATACAATGGAATTCCTAAGGATGATGCCTTCTTTTTGAATTCATGTGTATATGCTTGAATATTTTGTCCTTTACCTTGCCTTAGATGTTGCCATTCTATAATCATCATTTGAGTATAATCTAATGGATAGAACTGTTTTCTTATAGCTTTAGTAAATTTATCCCAAGAGGAGATCACTTTACCCTTTTTAACAATAACAACTTGCGTCTTACTCTCCCACCATATTAAGGTTGTGCCACTTAGTCGAATAGTAGATAATTATATCTTTTCAGTGTCGTCCACGATCTTTTGAACCCTACAATATACCTTTATTTTCTTGATCCAGTTGTCCAATTTCTCGGCATTCAATTCTCCATCATAGGTCAGCAATTCAAACTTGACATCCAAATGTAATAAAGGTATATTATGATCAGATTTCTTAGAGGGATTGTTTCTATGTGAATAATGTTTACTTCCCTCATAAGAAGACGATGGTGAGGAGGGTTATGAAGGACCACCTTCATTACCTCCTCCTTCCTCTTTGACTGGTTCAACTTTATCCTATGCACCTTCCTCCTTGGCCTTCTCTCAACCCTCTTACATTTCTTCCACTGTGGATTTCATTAAATTAAAAGCATCAATGAAATCATCTTCGTAGTTGTAAGGACCCAATTTTCTCAGCGAAGTCATTTCTCTTCAGTGAGTAAAGCTTATTGAACCAATCTCTGGATTGTAACTTGCAAGTTTTCCTTCTTCTATCTTGGATTTGGACCTTGTAAGCATTCACTCGCAAACACTTTTCAAACCTTGCTCCGATACCAACTTGATCCGAAAAATCCTTAGATGCTTATTAATATTTAAAACATAATAACATATACTTTATCTTCGAAATAAAAATGATCGTTTGACTATTTGCAATTTACATGTGAAAAACTTATCTATCCAAATACACTTTAATGATAAACATCTTGCAGATAATTGAGCGGAAATAGAACAACAATATTAAAATCATACACAAGTTTGATAATGGAGTTCACCCAATTTGGGCTGTCTCTGGATCTGCTTCCAATAGAGACCTCTTTATTAATGATCAATTTTTTGTGTTTTACAATGACCTTTTTTGTGTTGCTCAAACTCAGAAACAAAGTATGTCATCGAATTCCTTGCGAAATTTCGATAAAAATGAGTATAAAGTTCATAAAACTGCATGTCAGAACCCTATGGAATGCATTACGGTGCAACCTCCAAGTCTAATTACCCTCGGGCATGAACTTTGAGACACCGTACTATATATATGTGTGGTTTTTCCACGGTCCATATGCCATTAAATAGGGTGTGGACCACTTAACCTCCCTCCAGAATTATTGGTTGGAAATAAAGGTTTGTTATGTGAGTTCCATAACAAACCTCGTGCTTTGGTGAAATTATTATGGAATAGTAATATATGGGGGATGTCGTGGGTTCCATCCCCAGTGATCCCCTCATTTGTTGGTGCTTTGTTGCAACTTATGGTATATATATGGGATTTTTTAAACCAAATTTTTAATACCCCGTAGCATGGAATATGGTGTTGGTTACGATTATATGGGATAGCATATAAACCAATGTCTGGGGGCTTGTCCCTTGGCCCCCTTCCCCATCGAATAAACATTTGACTAAGCTTAAGTATATGTGGTGCCATATGTTGGTAAAGCACCAATATCATGGTGTAATGGTAATGGAGGTTTATGTAAAGTTATGGGAGGTTGTGGGTTCGACCCTTTCCAACTCCTATAATTTTGATCAACCTAACCATTAATGGCCAATGGGAGGTTTCCATGTGGAATCCTCTCATTGGTCTATCTTCCCCACTTGTCAATACACAATTGGTCCACTTGTATGAATTACCACATCACCTTCCAACTGAACATGCCACATAACTAACTATCTACCACATGTCAACACATTATTCATCCACCTATATGTATGGTATTGTCGTACATTCATGCCACGTGTCACCCTTACAGTGGTGATATGTGTCACCTTGACCCTGTTGACTTTTTTCCTTTTTCCCTAGTTTGATTTAAACATTGACCATCTATAACTTTTGCATACGAACTCTATTTGAGGTGATTGTTGCATCGTTGGAAACCTATTTCCAAGATATACACATTGATGGTGTTTTGAGAGAATTTAGGATGATCAAAGTTTTAGATTTTTTTAATCCTTCTAGACCTATGTGAGCATTCTGGATCCTCCTAGACCTCTGTAAGCACTCTGGATCCTCTTGGACCTCTATGAGCATTCCTGGATCTTTCAAGATCATTGCTCAAAGTCCCTTCATGTCTTCTCTCCACATTAGGTTACCACCTGGACATTGACTTCCTCATCATTCATCTTATTTGTGTGCGGCTCTTTATGCACAATATTGCAATGGCTCTAATTTTCTTCCCACTTCTTCACTTAGTCAGGACAATCTTCTATGACATGTTCGGGGATATAGAAATATGCACAGAGCATGCGCAGTTTAGTGAAAAACCTTGATACATGACCAATTTCTTTTCAATTGAAACAAGTGGGGGGGATACCTTCCCCCTCCACCATATGTTTTTCCACGAATACACCCATATCCTCCTTTGGCACCTCCTTCATATTTTCCTCTCTCAACACCACCACGATCACCACCCTTATATTCCTCTTGTACCCAGAATGATTCGTGAGTAGTGTCTTGCATTAGATGGAGTGACCGACAGTTCTTGAAATCATGTCCCATGGACTTAAAAAATTTATAGAACAAAGTATGGTTAATTTTTTGATACTTATCCAAAGTTGGGCATGATGTGCTACATTTCCCCACTGTCTACAGATCTCACACCACTCCGCCTGAGGCCTAGTTGGAAATGGACTCGACACTCCCATCACCACATAATTTGGAAGTACATATCACTCATCCCTTTGATGTCCCTCAAAGCGACAAGTGGTACACCATACGTGCTCATGCACAACCTTTTTCTTCGCCATATCTTGCAACTAGATCGTTAGATTGACCAGTTGTGAATGTAATTGTGTCAATCTCGTCGATGTCTCTACTCCTCATAACGTAGCTTCCAAGCGCATGGTAATCTCCACGGCTTCTACTTGAGTTGTCACTTTCTATTGGGTGAGAGGGCTCAAATATGGGGGACTAACCCCATAATAAGCCACTCTTTGTGTTGCACATCCTGGATTTGGAATGTCAACCTATCCAATAAAATTTTGAATCATTATTCATAGTCCCACATAGTTTCTCCTTGTTTCTACTTGATCTCCTTGATTTCAGTAATACACTAAGATTCTAACTTAGGCTTTTGAAATTCCTTAAGTATATCTCACTTAATCTGTGTCAGGTACCTTGTCTATCCCGCTGGCGTGGTGGCCTTGTACTTCATGTACCACATCAAGGCTTTGTCCTTGAATGTGATTTCCAACTACGCAATATTTTTTTCTGTATCTATGATCCTCTTCATAGACCATATTTCTTCACAAATGAAATAATGTTTTTATGCACCATCCTTACCCATTCCATGGAACACAGGTAGCCTTAGGGTGCTATCCTTATTCGCCATCATCACTCTTGAACCAACTCTTCTGATCTAATTGTTGGGTATCAAACTCCTCAATATTGATACTCTTCTTGGTGAAGTAGCACTAACTTCACCTTCTTTTTCACTCATATCTTATATTATATCTCCTTCTACTCTTTCTCCTATACCAATCGCCTCACTATATGTTGTTCTTTCCTATTGATTACAAATGTGCAAGGGGTGTGGTTCAAAGGGGGGGTAAGTCCATCTTCTTCAGACATTTCTTGTGAGGTGACCCAAAAATTTTCCTACCTATAGTTTCACAAGACTATTTGCAATCACCAATTATTCTCCCCCGTCATTATGGGATCATTCATCTTCCTTCCTTTCTCCCGCACCTCCACTTTACGCCTCATCTTCCTCTGAGGTTGTGGAACTTCGCAACATCAAATGGGCTCATACTTCATCACCTCGGCCCTTGAGACCACTACTACTCCTATTATAATTGTTTCTACTATTGGTGTCTCGGTTGGACACCCTACTCTCAATTCCTCGCCTCTTCGCGGGCCTATCTTCACCTGTGCTCCTCTCTAGTACAACACACTCTTCCACACTTTGTATTGCAAATAGTTTTAGATTTATTTGTAATGATC
>JZKD02S0844839.1:215133-251688 GCA_000966675.3 Picea glauca | reverse complement strand
ATTGACCTAACTCCAAATAGAACCCGTAAGCGGAAGTGTCGCTATCTCGACCAAGCTTCCCTAGCAGGCATCTGATAGTCATCATCACACGTCTTGGGGAGCGTGAACTAACACCGTCCTCCCATGACTTCAGGTTTCGGAGGATACACGGTGGGAAATGCCTCCACCCCTCCTAATCATAACTAAGGTCCACACCCTACAGTGGAGGATACACGGTGTGAAATGCCTCCACCCCTCCTAA
Organism: Picea glauca; assembly: GCA_000966675.3. NCBI lineage: Eukaryota > Viridiplantae > Streptophyta > Pinopsida > Pinales > Pinaceae > Picea > Picea glauca. The sequence goes on along the minus strand of JZKD02S0844839.1, from coordinate 251,447 downwards.
CATGACTAGGGTCCACACCCTACAATGGAATATACAGTGGCACTGTGTTGCTGGAGGTTTTGTAATAGTTTATTCGGTTTTGGGCAGTGTCGTCGCCTGAAATCATGCACTGATCCACATATCATAGCAATCTATCCAAACCAATATAAATTTCACATACAATATTCATACCATAATGTTTCTCGGTTAGTGGTTCTGATATCCACTTTCATCATCATCATCCCTTGGCTATTTCATAGCCCATAACCTACAGATTAGTCTATAACACAAACTCATACATTTCTATGCATTATCATCATGTAATTGCATACTATCATCATTTCAGTTTGGTATCCCTGTACCGATAAATTAACATCAAAGTTTTCCAATTAGAAATANAATAGAACCCGTAAGCGGAAGTGTCGCTATCTCGACCAAGCTTCCCTAGCAGGCATCTGACAGTCATCATCACACGTCTTGGGGAGCGTGAACTAACACCGTCCTCCCATGACTTAAGGTTTCGGAGGATACACGGTGGAAATGCCTCCACCCCTCCTAATCATAACTAAGGTCCACACCCTAAAGTGGAGGATACACGGTGGGAAATGCCTCCACCCCTCCTAACAGGACTAGGGTCCACACCCTACAATGGAATATACAGTGGCACTGTGTTGCTTGAGGTTTTGTAATAGTTAGATTATGAAATAATTATTGTTTAGCTAATTTTTAGGACAGTTAGATTATTAAATTAATTGCAATTAATAATCCTATACATCTATTTAAGCAGGGTCGTTACAAATACAATCTTCCTCTTTTAATGGGAAATTAATTAAATTTTGAAAATAAAAGTAATTTAAAAACTTTTATTAAAAAAGGAAAAGGACCCATTTCAAATATTCAGATGTTGATGATATAAGTTCATTAATGAACACTAAATGAGACATTAATTAAAGAGAATAGTTCAAAAAGAAAAGTAAACCGGAAATTCAAGATAGGAAAAACCCTAACTACTCAAGTAGTTAGAAAATCTAATTTTTAAAGAGAAGAAGTGCTTCATCAAGGGTTCCACAATCAGAGTTATCAAAGGGGTAGGGTAGAATATCAGAGGAAGAATAAGGTACATCCATGAATATACAACCGAGTTTTTGATCAATGAAGAGAGATCTCCATCTTATTCACTCTTTCTTTTCTTCTACACCATTTCTCATAGCTTTATGCTTGAATCTATAAATTGGTCACAAAGTTGAGTTCTTGAGTGTTCTTCTTATGTTGTATTATTCAAAAATAAATTCTTATATGATCATGGAGTATTTACATCCATATACATGACTCTCAGATATTTTGTAATGAATATCATCTTTCATGAATAAAACTCCACAAAGAATTGCTTCGAGGTTGATTTCAATTGTATCTTGTAACTTTGAGTCTTAAGTATGAGATATTTGAAATTGATCTATCAAATTCTTTTTTGATCTAATAAAAGTACTCTTTTAAAATTATTTGAGATGATCAAATTATTCTATCATATTTCTCATGAAGAAGATATGGATGTATTCCTATATGATTAAGAAGATTGTGTATGTGATGTTGGTCACAAAAAAGTTCTGATGTTGAAGCCCTCCTTCAATCTTTTATTATTGTAAAGAGATTTATTGTTGCACATAAATATTATATCAAGTTGTTGACAAAAATTCAACCAAGAAAGACCTAGGGTTTGTTGCCTTAGCATTCTCCTAATAGAAGATATTTAAGATATATGTTTTTAGCCAAAGAGGAGTGCCACCTCTTTAAAAATGCAGGGGGATCCATATCCTCGTGAGGTTGTCATTTCGGTCTTGACAGATTCAAACATCAACACCACCTTTGTAAGTTGGCAACGATATTTCCAACACCAAAATGTACTGAAACCTTGGAGGTGTGAGCCTCTATGATAAGCTACAATCTTTCACCATTAGGAACACAAAGCTCGTCTAGCTTGTAGGGCAACCCATTATGAAGATGATGGTTAGCCTCATTGTTACCTTCTTCTACAAAAAAATTCCCTAGTAGTTGTCGAAACACGTCTTCAAAGTCCTCATCTTATGTGTTTGCCTCTTTATATGCATCATGGGTAAAAGGATCCATGTGCATAAGAGTTCCCAAAGATGTAATCTTGGATGTGGGTAGATTTGAAAGTATCTCCAACAACGTATTAGTGCTTCCCTTCTTATATTTTATGACTAGATGAAACTGATATAGAAACCCCATCCACTTATAATGTTTGGTTTGTTGAAGCATACTCTGGGCCTGCAAATATTGAAGTGGTGAGTGGATAAAAAATTCCTTTCCCATCAGATAATGCTTCCACTTCTTAACATCTTAAACCAAAGCATATAGTTTATTATCATATGTAGGGTAGTTCAGGAATCCCCCATGAAATATCTCGGAATGATAACATACTAGTTTACCTCATTGGATCAAGAGCACTACCATAGCATATCCACTTGCATCCTTCTCCATTTCGAAGGGATTATGCAAGTTAGGAAATGCAAGGACTGGTGCTTGACTGATCTTCCATTTCAGCCCAATGAAATATTTTTGTTGGTTCTTTCCCTATTGGAAACTCTTACCACTAGCTATTATGGCGTGGAGTGGTTCAACTACTGCTGAAAATGATGCTATGAAATTACATAGGTATTGTGTTTCCCCAACAAAGATCCTAGCTTCAATGAAATTAGTAGGAGTTATCCAATTGAGGATTATCTCCATATTTGTGAGGTCTATCTTGAGTTCCCCTCCATCAATCATGTTCCCCAAATACACCAATGATTGTTGAGAAAACTCACATTTCTTAATGTTATCCAATAGTTGAATATTTTTCAAGGTCTCTAACACCTACATGATATGCAAGATGTGCTCTTCCCAGGTAGAGCTATTAAACAATATGTCATCCAAATATATTATTATAAATGAGTCTAAAAAGAGACACAATACATCATTCATCAATAAGATAAATGTAAATAGTGCATTACATAAACCAAATGGCATGACTGACCATTCATATGGACATTTCCTTGTCTTGAAGGAATTTTTCCAAGTGTCTTCTTATTTAAAGCATACCTGGTGGAATTCCAATTTTAAATCCAACTTGGATAAGTACTTGACATGTTGTAACTAGTATAACAAATCATCGATTACGGGCAGAGAGTACTAATCCTTGGCTATGATCTTTCTCAAATCTATGTAGTTGATAGACATTCACTAAGTCCCATCCTTCTTGGATGCCATGATGATAGGCAACCCACAATATGAGGTGATTGGTTGAATTACTCCCTACTCAAGCAATTGTTGCAACTTTTTATTCACTTTGTTTGCTTCCAGAATAGACTATCTATACAACCCAATATTTGGTGATGGAGAGTGAGGAAACAATTGTGTCTCGTTATCCACTTCCCTCTTAGGTGGTAACCCTTTTGGCTCCTAGAACACTCAATTATATGCCCACAACAACTCCTTTTCTACTCTTTAATACATCCCTTCAAGGATGTCTTTACTCTTATTGATTAATCACCTAACTGATTCTCTCTTAAGAAAAGCAATACATACTTCTTACTATAACTGGTCAACTTTTTGGCTTGCTTGGCACTTACCATAGAGATATTTAACTTACCTTTTTGTGTGTTGATGATGTAATATTTCTCATCCTTGATTAGGCAATATTGGTTTGCTCTCCCTGTGAAGATATCATCCCACATATACATGTAGGGGCTTCCAAACAATACACCACACATGTCAAGGGGTACTACATCTAACTCCACTTCATCAATAAAATTTTCACTTATAGAAAAATTGATCTTACAAGTTACACTATCTCATGACCTTGATCTTTGCATCCTTTTTTACCCATCCCAATGGATATGGGTTCAAATGATCATGAACTTCCAACCCGATCTTTCTAACTAGATCCTCTACTATGAGGTTGGTTTTTGAACTAGAATGAAATAGAGCACCCACTTTGGTATTTTGACTTAGATCTTAATGTGGAATAGTTTTTTCATCTCCATCTCTTCCCTGTGATCAAGGCTACCCAAATTTAGCTTCTTTTGCACTAAAGTACATACAATCATCTCATCTTCATCCACTCTACTCTCTACCTAGTTGTCTAAATCCATGCCTAGCAATTTCTTCTTCATGGCATCCTTCTTATGGTTCTTTGGATTCAAAAATGGATGTAGCTTTTAACACTCATATTTATTGTGACCATTGGTATTATAACGACTACAATGATTATTTGTATCCTTGCACTGAAGTGTAGTGGTTGTCATTTTCTTGTCTTTTCCTTTCCACTTCTTCTTCCCCTCCTTCGAAGCATCTTGGTGTTCTTTTGATCCAGGTGGACATCGGTGGCCACCCACCTATTCCACTGGCTCAACATACAATTTCCATTTTGGCATTTTTTCTATAGTTTTTCAGGTCCCAAACTTTTGGGGCCGTTTTGAGGCCCTAAACAATGATTTTTTGACATGGCAGCGCCCAGTAGATGGGTTGTTTATAATGTGTAATCCTTAGTTATACCTTTTTGATGAGGTATCAAGTGCCCCAAATGGAGATTATATGAAAAATTTATGCCCTACGGAAGTTTATGTATCAACTAACCCCATCGGGGCCCATAAACCTTTTGGTGTTTCATCTTTCGGGGTTAGGGTTTTGGATGTTTAGGGTATTCTCATTTATGATTTATGTTAAAAAGGCCTTGGGAGCCTCATTGTAATAATATTCTTGCAAATGCGCGTAGTCGTCACATCTCTTCTCAAAGATAAGCTACCACCATCCTCGTGAGTTCATTTCATTTTATATTTTCTTTTGCAATCTCTACATATTTCAGTCTTTTATAGAAATTGAGTATTGTTGTATCTTTGTGTTTCATTTTGTTCCCTCATAAATCCATATTAGTGGTATCAGAGCGGTCTGCTATTTATCAGTTTCTTTGTGCATGTTCTCAATGAGGTTAGGGTATCAGGCATTAGGACTCAAACTAGTCGAACCTTTGGAATATCGTCCCCGACGACCACCAATGACGGAGAATGTTAGGGACCTAACCCCTCACATAGGTAGAACAATGTATTCTAATGTAATAAAGGTCAATATTAATAAGGCCTTGCAATAAAGTAGAATAAGTCGAATGTAAGAAGACCTAATAGAAGCTTCCACTTCTAGAAGGATCTTCCTCTAGATGGTTCTATTGATAGACATATTTAGTATAAATAGTAGTCGAGGGTATGAGAACCCTAGCTTGGATATTATTGTAATAGAGATCTGCTCGACTAGAGGTTGCCCCCTCGAAGAGGCCCGTGAACATTTCTCTCAGTACTCGAAGTACTCTTTCTAGTGTTATTCTGTTATCATTTCAATATTATTGTGGTGTTATTCTAGTTATATTGTTGTTCATCTGCCATTTCTAGAATTTTATTTCTGTTCTACATACTTTTTATATCTGGAATATTACAAGTGGTATCAGAGCACTTTCCTTGGCAAAAAATTGTGGGTTAATTTTTTTTTAGGGTAGAGACGTATTCCAGCGTCTTTAAGCCACAGAGATCTGTCGTTACGTGCATAAACTCGCGGTTGAGGGATTCATACACTTAGGAAATACAAGTGGTTCTTAAACACACATCTGTTGGCCACCCTTGTAACATTTGTTGGTACACCTTCAAGTGGTAGCGCATCAGACAACCCCTATGTACGGATTGACCTAGATTTCCTGAAGCCCTCTTTAGATAAACTGATCGGTCATCTAACTGCTATATTTCCACCGAGAAAAACACTCGGGAAGATACTCTCTAGTACTAGGGTAGTCGGGTAGTATGGCTAAGGGCACGGTCTAGCCTCCTTAGTTAGTGCCTTGAGATATTGGGTCGAGTACTACCGTTGGACCCCGCACGTATATCAGAGAGCTATAACACAGGGAAAACCCTTGTCTATAGAACCCTTGAATACCTAACCCTTGGGGACAGAAACAAAAAAAAATTAAAAAAGAAAAGATCTATTGCCACACAACTGTGTTCGGGTTTCCAAATCACTACACATTTCTTCTTGGTTAAGCATTTGAGCATTTCATCACTACAATATTCTTCATAGCGGAGTATAACTCCGCAGGTGTAAAAAAAAAAGTATGGAAATTTTTTCACCATTATTTGGGACCTATTCCATTGGATTTATCTCTTCTCCCTTATCACATTCATACATATCATTTTTTAGAAAAAAAAATTGACCCCACCTGCCCCATTTTGGTTCCCTCTTCATCAAGGCTCGTACCCGTAGCCAAGACTTGGAAGCTTGCCTCAATACCTTGCAATCTAATTTCACAGAGACCCAACAAGAAGTGAAACAACTCAGTGCCAATGTTGCCGCCATCAATACAACCATGCAGTCCTCCATCACCGCCTCAATCGAGGAACTCAAACAAGACATGACTAGCTATCTTGAATCTGTCATTTTGATTATCTGTACCAAGCTGCATATCCCTATAGATAACCCTTTATCTAACCCACCTCCACATACCGAAGCTGAAACTTCCTCTCATTCCCATAATTGTCATCCCTATCACTTTCAGCGTGACCTACACCTTCTGCGGGTGGATGTGACCAAATTTGATGGTTCGGATCCCAATGGTTGGGTAACCCAAATGGAACATTATTTCTCTTTATACGGAATTAAAGATGACTTGTCCAAACTTCGGTATGGTGTTCTCCATCTAGATCAAGAATATTGGAAATGGTGGCAATGAAGAAAAACTTCTCGTCAAGGGTATATTGCTTGGACACACTTTGTGGCAGAGATTTATGAATGCTTTGACACTGACACCAACCATTTAGGACATTTCAAAAATTTGAAATAATCCAGAACAATGGAAGACTTTATAATTGCTTTTGAGCGCCTGGATTTTCGAACATAGGGCATGTCTGATGCCTTTTTTCGAGAATGTTTTATCAGTGGCCTCAAGGATGAGATTCGTGCCCATGTCCTCATGGCTCAGCCTCAGATTTGGGTGGAGTCTAGTAAAAGAGCTAAAGAATCATAATAAGTTGTATCTTCTCAAAACCGGAAACCCTCCTTTATTCCTCACACTAAACCAGTAAATCCCACTGCTCCCTCTGCTCCACTAAAGATCCAAAAATTGACCAGGGATGAAATGGTTGAATGCCAACTCAAAGGCCTTTGTTCTAATTGTGATGACAAATATTTTTTGGGCCACAAGTGTAAGGAACAAAATATTTTTATGGCCATCTCGGAGGATGTTTCGAAAGAGGATGTTGAAACTCCCCTTGTGTCTGAGTCACCTGAAACCACAGACATAACCCCTCCCTCATACCCTCCCAAAGTAGAACTGGTCATTTCCCTAAATTCTCTCACTGTTTTCTCTGCTCCCCAAACCCTCAAGATAATTGGTTACATCAAGCATAGGGAGGTCATCATTCTGGTTGATAGTGGCAGCACCCATAATTTCATTCATCATCACATTGCCCAAGAAACTCATTTCTATATCCATGCTGTCAATAATTTCTAAATCATGATTGCCAATGGCGGCTCCATGAAATGTGGAGGGCATTGTGAAAATGTGTGTCTCCAAATTGGTGACTACCACCTAAAATCTCATATGTTTGCTATCGACATGGGTGATTGTGACATTGTGTTGGGTGCAGACTGGCTAAGGACTTTGGGTCCCATTCTCATGGATTTTGAGGAATTAACCATTCAATTCAACCAGGAGGGTCAAAAATATAAGTTCCAAGGCATCACTGTTGGTTCACCGGAGATCATTAGTTCCCATCGCATGGAAAAGCTGCTAAAAAAAAGTCATTATGGCGTTATTGCCCAACTCCATGCCATACAGGAAACTGAGACACTTTATGTGCCGCAAGACCTCCAATCCATCCTCTCTAAACATCAAGTGGTCTTTTCCACTCCCCAGGGACTCTTGTCTTCCCGTGGTGTTCATGATCATTCCATTCCCCTTATCCCAGGAAGCCTCCCTCCCAATATCCATCCCTATCGTCACCCCTTTTTCCAAAAAAATGAAATTGAGAAAATGGTTCAACAACTGCTTAACACAAGCGTTATCTGCCCTAGTAAGAGCCCCTACTCTTCTCCTTTGGTCATGGTACTAAAGAAGTAAGGTTCTTGGTGCATGTGTCCTGACTTTCACGCCCTCAACAAACTCACCATTAAACATAAATTTCCCATTCCTGTCATTGATGACCTCTTGGATGATTTGAGTGGCGCCTAGTTCTTTACTAAACTTGATCTTCGTTTTGGCTACCACCAGATTCGTATGAAAGAGGCAAACATTCCTAAGGCTTCCTTTAGAACTCATGAGGGCCACTATGAGTTTTTGTCATGCCCTTTGGCTTGTGTAATTCCCCCTCCACCTTCCAAATCCTCATGAAACATGTCTTTCACCCTTTTCTCTATCATTTTGTATTAGTTTTATTTGATGATATCCTCATTTATAGAAAAACTTGGATAAACCATCTTGCGCATGTGGACTGCGTTCTCCATCTACTCTCTCAGCACCAACTTTTCCTGAAACAATCTAAATGTGCTTTTGGCGCCTCAGAAGTCGAGTACTTGGGTCATCTTGTTAGCAAGAATGGCGTCAGGGTGGATCCTAAAAATATTGAAGGTATGCAAGACTGGCCTCACCCAAAGACTCTCAAAATCTTGTGAGGATTTCTGGGCTTAACATGTTATTATCACAAGTTTGTTAAGAATTATGGAAAGATTGTGGCACCTCTCACCGCACTCCTTAAAAATAATTCTTTCACTTAGACTCCAACAACTGCTCAGGATTTTCAAATCTTGAAGATGGCCATGTGCACCACTCCAGTCCTGACCCTTCTTGATTTCACAAAGACCTTTGTCCTGGAATGTGATGCTTCAGGGAAAGGTATTGGCGTTATCCTTATGCAAGAGGGTTGGCCTTTGGCATTTACCAACAAACAATTGTCTGAACAAAATTTGGGCAAATCAATCTATGAAAAGGAAATGTTGGCTATTCTGCATGTCGTTGATTTGTGGCACCCTTATCTATTGGGGCAACGCTTCCAAATTAAGACATATCATCAAAGCCTCAAGTATTTTTTGGAACAACACATTTCCTCCCCAGAGCAACAAAAATGGGTGACTAAGCTCTTTGGATATGATTATGAGATCATTTAAAAGAAAGGCAAAGACAATGTGGTGGCGGATGCACTTTCCCGAAAATATGAAGATGAAGGCTCCCTTTTTTCTCACTCCTTCATTGTACCAGATTAGCTCCAAGCCGTTCGCCAGGAATGGCTACATGATCCCAAAAGTTTGCTTTCAATACAACAATTGCAGTCCAATTCTCCAGTTTCCCCAGGGTACTCTTGGTTCCATGATGAGCTTCGATACAAAGGTCGTTTGTATTTAAGTAAATAGTCAAAACTTAAATACACGGTGCTTTCTGAGCTTCATGCTACACCCATAGCTGGGCACAACGGGTTTACCAAAACCTATGATAGGGTCAAACGTTCTTTTTTCTGGGATGTTATGAAACAAGACATTAGTAATTTTGTGGTCGAATGTGATGTGTGTCAACGCAACAAGGGAGAAACAGTCAAATATCATGGCACACTATAACCGCTTTCGATTCCACCTGCTATTTGGAGGGATATCTCTATGGATTTTATTACAGGCTTACCTAAATCGGGCAATAAATCAGTCATCATGGTGGTAGTTGATCACCTTTCCAAGTATGCTCTTTTATGTGCTCTTCAACACCCATTTATAACATCCACAATGGCTCAACTTTTCATGGATCAGGTCTTCAAGCTTCATGGCATGTCACATTCTATTGTTTCTGATCGCAACCCAACTTTCACCAACAATTTTTGGCAAGAACTATTCAAACTACAAGGCACCCAATTGCATCTCAGCACAGCTTATCATCCCCAGATGGATGGTCAATCTGAAGTTGTCAACAAGTGTTTCGAAACATATTTGAGGTGTTTTGCCTCAAAAAATCAAAATCAGTGGGCCCAATGGTTACCCCTAGCTGAATGGTGGTACAACACTTCATACCATAAAACTACCCACATGACTCCTTTTGAAGTAGTATATGGACAAAAGCCACCGTCAGTTCTCTCATATTTACCAGGTGTCTCGAAGGTCCAAGTGGTTGACCAAATGCTGACAGTTCGAGAGGCTATTCTCCGTACCCTCAAAGAGAATTTGTTCATGGCCCAGAATCGCATGAAGTAACAAGCAAATCAAGGTCGCTCTGAATGTCATTTTGCAGAAGGGGATCAGGCGTTTCTTCGACTGCAACCTTACAAGCAAACTTCCCTCAAGGCCAACCATTGTCAGGAGATGGCGCCCAAATTTTATGGTCCTTATACATTTCTCAAGCGTGTGGGACAAATGGCCTATCATTTAGCTTTGCTCAGTCATTCTAAGCTACATCTTGTTTTTCATGTTTCATGCTTGAAGAAGGTGATTGGAACTAAGTGCCAAACTCAAACCAACCTTCACGAGTTGGACGAAGAAGGTTCCATTTGGATATAGCCACAAGCAGTTTTGGATGAGCGTAAGTGTCGCCTGCGTCAGTGAACCATCAAGGAAGTGTTAGTCCAGTGGAAAGATACAACTCCAACAGATGCCACTTGGGAACCAACTACCATTCTGCAACAATTTCCACATCTCAAGCCTTAAGGACAAGGTTGTTTTTAAGGGGGAGAGCATGTTAGGGACCTAACCCCTCACATAGGTAGAACAATGTATTTCGATGTAATAAAGGTCAATATTAATAAGGCCTTGCAATAAAGTAAAATAAGTCGAATGTAAGAAGACCTAATAGAAGCTTCCGCTTCTAGAAGGATCTTCCTCTAGATGGTTCTTTTGATAGACATATTTAGTATAAATAGGAGTTGAGGGTATGAGAACCCTAGATTGGATATTATTGTAATAGAGCTTTTCTCGAGTGGAGGTTTCCCCCTCGAAGAGGCCCGTGAACATTGCTCTCAGTAATCGAAGTGCTCTTTTTGGTGTTATTCTATTATCATTTCAGTATTATTGTGGAGTTATTATGGTTATATTGTTGTTCATCTGCCATTTCTAGCATTTTATTTATGTTCTGCATGCTTTTTATATCTGGAATATTACAGAGAAATAGAGAGACGAGGGAGTAGGAGATCCTATTAAGAATTTTTTCATGGAAGTCCTCATGAGAAAGTTGAACGACCTTATGGATCAGTTTTCCCAAATCCTTTGGCAATTGTCGAAAACAACAGAGACAACTTCGTCAAGTGGCCACTTTGGAGGCACCACCCTCTTCAAGGTACAAGTTAATTTTGATGTTCCCACATTTTAAGGTGAGATATATGCAGATGCTTTAGAAAAATGGTTAAATATACTAGAAGGTTATTTCTCTTTCCACAATTTTTATAATAAGGAAAAGATCACCTTTGCGCTCCTTAAGGTAGTCCTCCATGTCAAACATTGGTGGGAGACTTACTATGAGAAAAAATCCACAGAGGAGTCTAGAATCTTTAGGTTCGAGCCCACTTGGGAATATTTTATGGATTCCATCAAGGAACAATATTACCTTATTGGAAACTATGATGACCAATACATGATATGGACCACACTTCATTAGGAGAGGGACAAACAGTATTGGAATTCACAAATACCTTCCATACCTTATGCACCAAGCTAGGTATCAGAGACTTCGAATGACATATTGTTCTAAAATACCATGGAGCTCTACACAGGTAAATCCAAATAGAAATGGAATTTCTGGTCTTCTCATTGTTGGGATCCGTTCATCGAAATGTTGTCAAAATCGAGTAAAATATTAATTAGAGGAATAAGTAGGAGTTTGGAACTATGAATGCATCATATAAAAATCGAGAAAAGGTATCCCCAACACATAGAAAAAAAATCAAGGATGGACAACCATAGGACAACTAGTCTAAGACACAAACAAAGAAGGGTAATGGGAAGATGAATAAAGACATCGGGAAGTGGTGCAAATTCCATAAAATCCCCTGGCACAACACTAATGAATGTCCCTCGAATAAAAAATTGGTACCCGAGTTGAAAGCCTTGGAGTCATATCCAGGCTTTGATTTTGATTCGAAGCCAAAAAAGGGGAAGGGGATCAATGATGCAGAACCCAGTGCCACAGTCGCTACCACCAAGTTCCAACCAAATGAACCAGAAGAGATGAAGGAAGGTGAACACCTTTTTCACTTGCAGATGTGAGTGAAGGGAGCTCCATTACATTTAGTTGTTGATAGTGGAAGACAAAAGAACGAGATCCACAGTCGTACAATATCGAGTGGCTCAACCAAGGACGAGATCTCTGTGTCAACCAATAGTGTCTCCTTCCCTATGACATCAAGCCCTTCAAGGATGAGGTATTGTTTGATCTTTCCCCACTTGAATTTTGTGATATTTTGTTATGATAGACATATTTGTGGAAATGTCATGTTATATATGATTACAGACCTTGTAGTGTCATTGTTACTATGAGCAAACAATTGTAAAAGATCCCAGAGGTAGTTGGACACCTACCACGATTCATTTGGTCTCAACTAAGCAGTGCAGGAAGGTCATCTCCCAGACTAGGAAATTTTTCCTTTTTATGATTTTCTCTCAGAATGAATGAAAGGTTGTGGCCACATCCATGGCCTATGCACAAAGATCCTCTACGTAGTAGGAGAAAGTGGAAAAGGTCATGGAATAATGTTGGGACATATTCACCTCACCTATCGGGGTGAATATGCATTATTAGGTCAAGCATTCAATTGATCTAACTCTTGGAACACATTTTCCTAACGGGACAGTGTATCAAATCTCTCTCCTGGAAACTGAGGAAATCAAGCGCTAGATCCAAGAGATACTCCAAAAAGGGTACATTTGACCAAGATCATCACCATGCAGAAGCCCAATCATTCTTGTACAACATAAATACAAGGCCTGATGACTTTGTATTGGTTACAGAGCTTTCCACAAAATCACAGTTAAGAATCAGTACCCAATTCCCTAAATTGATGACCTTCTCGACCAACTCAAGGAGGGAAAGTATTTTAGTAAGATTGATCTAAAGTTCCACTACCACCAAGTCTCCATAGAACAAACAAATGTATGGAAGACTTCTTTGAAGTCTAAAGAAGTATTTTTGAGTGGTTGGTCATGCCCTTTGGCTTGATGAATGCCCTCGCCACCTTCATAAGGTTGATGGATGACATCTTCTGGCCCATCACAAATTCCTTTGTGGTTTTATATCTGGATCACATCCTTGTCTTCAACAAAGAGTTGGGCAGAACACTTGCAACACATTCAACAGGTCCTCCACATTATGTGGCAACATAAGTTATATGCTAACTTAGAGAAATGCTCCTTCGGCATGAACAAGGTCCAATATATCAGACACATTGTAGATGAGCATGGTGCACACACCAATCTAGCCAAGATCCAAGTCATTCATGACTGGTCAGCCCGAACAACACTCACTGAGCTTAGGAGCTTCTTAGGCCTTGCCAACTTCTATCATAGATATGTATTGAGGTTATCCTATTTCGCATGGGCTCTTAGCCAAGTGACCAAGGGTGGTTGCAAAGACAAATTTCTATGGGGAAAATCACAACATAAAGCTTTTGATGATCTGAAACATCGCTTATGCTAATCCCTGGTGCTCACCTTACCTGATCTGCAACAACCATTTGAGATTGAGACCAGTGCTTATGATTATGTTGTTGGTGTTTTTCTCACTCCACACGATCATCCAGTGGCTTATCATAGTGAGACACTCTCAGATTTCATCCGTAAGTACCCCAACTATGGCAAATAAATATAGTCCTTCATACAAGCCTGTTGCCAATGGAAGAATTATGTTCTAGGGAAGGAGACAATCATCCATATGGATCATAGGCCTCTGTAGTTCATGCAGACACAACGCAAATTGCATAATGATTGTCATCAAAATTGGTCCACATACTTGTGACAGTTTCACCTCAACATTAAGTATAAGAAAGGGAGCATCGATCATGTTTTTGATTGCCTTAGTCGACCTCCAATTGTAGCACTAACCACGGTGCTTGAATCTTGCGGGCACGAAACCTCCGGGTGGTCCCAACTCTATGAAAATGAGCTTGACTTTGCTACAACCTACCAGATGTTGGGAACATGCATGACCGTTTCCAACTTCCATCTTCGAGATGGACTACTATGATCCAGGAGGATCTCCACACAAGGATTCAATACTTTGCACACCATGAAAAAGATCATTAAATGATGATAGGTGACAAAGTTTAAAAGGAGTGCTTAATGCTTCATATTGTAAAAATGATTAATATTTTTTAGCATAATGTGCTCATGTATTTTTCATTTAATTTGTAAAAAGGAAATTAAAATTAAGTGTGAGAGTCCACCTCACAAATTAGTTTCCTAGTTTTAAGGGGAAATTAGTTTTATGTGAGAATCCTACCTTACAAATTAGTTTCCTGATTTTAAGACGAAGTTGGTGTTGAATTTTCTATATGAGATGATATGATATAATATTGTATATGATAGATGTGGGATTCTATGATGGATTCATTATTATGAAGATGAATGTGCCAAATATATAGAGAAACTAAAGGCACATATGCGTCTCTAATAATTATAATAACTATTTATTATTATTATTATTATTATTTATATTAATAATATTATTAATAATTAATAGTTATATTATTAATTATTAATCTGGGAGAATGTCTTCCCGATGTTGTCCAAACATCAACACTCTATCTCATCGAGGGAGACATTATGCACATCAATCACCTCGATTCCATACGACTGCGCATCGACCGTTCTCCTTAGTAAAATCAGCATGACCACTCTAGAGAATGTCTTCCCGATGCTTCTAACTTCAACCCTCCTTCTCATCTAGGGAGACATTCTACACCTCAAGCACTTCGATTCCATAAGATTACACTTGGGCCATTCTATTTAGTTAAATAAACATGACCACTCTGGAGAATGTCTGCCTGATGCTTCTAACTTCAACACTCCTTCTTAACTAGGGAGACATTTTGCATCACGCCAAGATTTTTGATTTTGAACTTTGAGGCAAACTCCCTCTTACATTTTTCAATGAGCCTTTGATGTAATCATCTTTGACATGCACCCAGTTGATGTATACTTCTCCCACATAGTACCCAGTTGATGTATTCTTATCCCACATAGCACCTCGGGTCTCCAATGGTCCTTTTTAAGTCACATGATCAAGGATAGAGACCACACCTGGGTCATTCTTCTTAGCCAAGTCAGCATGGCCATCTGAGAAGAATGTCTAATGATAATACATAGAGACCATAAACACCTTGGTCCATTCACCACTAGCCAAATCAACATGGATAATCCTATGAGTGAATGTATCATCCGCCTCAGCCAAGTCAACATGGCCCCTCTGGGAGGATGTCTGACCGATGCTAATATATGGAGAACATCAACACCCTGGGCCATTCACCACTAGCCAAATCAACATGGCTAATCATGTGAGTGAATGTACCATTCTCCTCAATCAAATCAGCATGACCCCTCTGGGAGATTGTTTGCTCGATGCAGCCACCTGGAAAAACACCATCACCTCGAGTATTTTCCACTCCTTGTCAAATTAGCATGACTAAGGAGAAATACTACGACTGGGCCATTCACCACTAGCCAAATCAACATGGCTAATCATGTGAGTGAATGTATCATTCTCCTCAGTCAAATCAACATGACCCCTTTGGGAGAAGGTCTGCCCAATGCTACTCATCTGTGGATGTGTACTGGAGCTTCATAACTCCCTTCTGCATCATGTCTCGGATGAATTCCTGCAAGAAACTTATGAAGCCATGCTACTTCATAACTTACAATACTGGTTGTTATATACTTTGCCTCCGTTGTACTGATTGCCATTGATTTTTGCTCCATGCTCAACCATGAGATCATAGTGATCCCATACTAAAACAACGTCCAGAAGTACTCTTCTGATCAACTGCACTCCCTGCCCAGTCAGAGTTTGTATCCTCCCTTCGAAGCTTGACTCACATTGAGGCTATATAGTCTTTGAAGTCATATGATCCCTCTGCATGAGATGACCTCGTCTTCTTCTTCATTACATGGATGTGCACAACTCTCTCTCTCTCTCTATATATATTCTACTTCATGTTGCTTCCTTTGACCGACATTATGGATCCTTCTCAGAGTTATTACATGTGCTCTGCCCGGAACAAGAAACAAGAACAACCAAAAGCATCAGATTCACCAAGCAATCCAAGGAGACAATTCACATTCTGTCGATGCAATGACAACCATGTCTTTACACAACTATATACATTGACCCCACAAATGATACATCTTCTACTATGTCCAACACACATCCATCATATACTCTATGTCATATGGCTAACAAACACACATCCATCATATACTAGATGTCATACGACTAACCATGTTGATTTTCTAGTGTTAAATTAGACAAGCACAATTTTCCGCAAGTGGTAAGTTTTTTTTTGTTTGTTAGTTTATCCATGACCTGCGAGACTAGCCTGTGGCTGAGAAACCATGACTCAGGGGCATCTAAGCTGTCAAAATCACCTGGGGATCACACTTGGTCTGAGCCACACCAACCCTTAACATGGTTGGATTTTTTTTCCCTGCAGGTTTCGAACCGATGACTTAACATCATAGAGTGTCTTAAAAGCACACTCTGTCACTGATTGTCCTACACCTCGGGGAATCTGCAAGTGGTAATTGCTTCCAATGATATACGATATTACTTTAGTAAACTCTAGAACATCACTAAGTAATTGCACTCATAAAAATTCAGCTACTTAGAAACTTCGGTCTCTTCCTTAGATGACTTCCCACGTGTGAGAGAGAAAAAAATATGTGTGTCTATTGTTGTGTCTTTCAAGTGTCCTTTTATAGTAATATTAAATTGATCCAAAGAGACTCATCTTTTTGAAAATTTTCTTTCTTATAAATAGTTGGAGAATACCTCCCGTAACTACCCAAATATTAACATTAATTTGATTATAATCCATCCACGTAGTATTTAACTTTGTTAAATTGTTCCTCCATAATTCATGTGATTCTTTACATAATTTTACGAAGAAGTAAATAAGCAATACTTCTTCATATTTAGGTAATTTTATGTAGAAATTACTGCCCACCATAATTTATGGAATTCTTTCTATAATTTAGGTAGGAGTAAATAAGTAGTACATTCTTCATATTCAGGTAATTAGACATTTTTACTAGAAATTACTGCCCACCGTAATTTATGGAATTCTTTCTATAATTTAGGTAGGAGTAAAAGGTAAATATGTTGTACATAGAGATTGTAACAACTCCATAAATTTAACACTCCCAACATTTTACTCTACTCTCATTTTCTTGGGCCCTCCTGTGAGGGAGTCAAGCCCCCATATGTGAGATTCTATGATGGATTCGTTATTACGATGATGAATGTGCCAAATATATAGAGAACCTAAAGGCACATATGGTGACCATCCATGAAAGGATTATTAATTATTAATCTGGGAGAATGTCTTCCCAATTTTGTCCAAACATTAACAGTTGGGAGTCTCATGAGTTGGTTTGGGATTCTTCCTCGTTTTATCACAAGTGGTTTCCTAGGATCAAGGGGAAGTTAAGGTTGGTTGAGATTCTTTCTCATTTTTGTCCTTGAGTTGTTATTAGATCCTAAAATTGTGGCTCTTTTCTCCTTGAATTATGGAGAGAGGGAAACTATATAAATTCGTTATGTAAGCATTGTAAAAGGGAGGCCCTTTTAGGCCCCTTGGAGAGAGAGCTTTGCATTGAGAGGAATGTAGTCCTTCTGGTGTTTGAAGAAATGTCACTTATGTGAGAGCCTTAGGTACTTTGTGTAAGAGAAGGTATTTTTGGGTTTCAACCCTGTAAGGAGCATGTGCCACATTTTGTGAGAAGGTTTCAGCCTTGCTAAAGGAAGGATAATAAAGTGATTCATATTCCAAGCAGATCCAAAGACATAGCCAAAAGGTTCTCGTGAACTTCGTTAACACATGGGTGTCAATTTATATGTGTGAGTTTTATTTGCATTCTCGCTTGATTAAATAGAAATTTTAATTACACATATACATATCATGATGAAAATTTTGCTCATGTTCATATGCAATGCTTAATGATTATTTGCTCATGTTCACATGCGATTAAGCGTTAGTAAAGATCCTCATTATAGGATTTTTGTAGAGAAAGATCTTGCAGAAAATTCCTGTATTAGACCGCTATGCCATCTGGGTCATCTCTACTGATCCAAAAATGGATCTAGGAAGGCCTAAAAATAAAAGTTCTTGGAATCGCTTCAAAACGGACGTGTGGCTAGGCCTCATCATTACGAACCCAACGAACCTTGAACATGCTCAAACAACCACCATATGCGAAATATATACTGGTCTGTTCATTTTTACAAACAGGAAATTTTTTTTATGACTGTATAGTTCGTATAGTGTTGACGTGGCAGCTGACCGTACAGTTTGTATGACCATACAGTGACGTGGTAGGTACATTTGCATGTTGACTGGGCAGATGTTGTTGAAAGGTGGATGAATCATCGTTTGACAGGTGACATTTAATTGGGCTAATGGTATGGTGTCAGGTGGCCCATTCATTGGTTGTTGGCCATGGAAAAATGTATGGACTCTACAGGAATCAAACCCATGACCTCCGGTCAAGGCATAACGATTTGGCAGGGTCAGGCTACCATGTTGCGCACAATAGATCTTGTTATATAAGGTTTAAAACTTATATTTAAGGTGTAATGGTTGTAATTCAAGAAGAGGTAAGGGTTGGGGCTTAGCCCCATCCCTGGTGCATACCATAGAACCGTTACCATGTGACCCAACATTGTTTATTGTTTGGCATGCGGATTGTTTAAACCCCTAGCGTAATACATCGTTCCATATGCTCATGGCATATGACCTAGACCATTCGCTTACCTTGGCACAGATTTGTGGATAGCACCCGGTCGACCGTGCTAGCTCGTCTACCAAGGCACGTGATTGGGGCTGGAAACCAAGGGAAAACAACCATTTCAAAGCACATGCAACTTAAAGGCTTGGCCACATGGGCCATAGCCACATGACCAGGAGTTAGAACCGGAGGGGCCAACGCACTAGCACCAGACTAGGGCCACATGGAGGGCGCAAATATGACCAGGGGCCTGGATTTCGGGGGTTGTGCACTATATTAGCCCAAAAGTGGGTTTTTTGACTATATATTAATATTTTATTGGCTTTTTTAGCCAGTTTTGAGAGATTTTGGCCATTTTTGGAGGATCTGGAGCCCTTTTTTAGGCTAGATCTTGGGGGGAAGTTGGGAGTTTGTTGCCAAATTCAAGTCTACATAAACCAGAGGTTCTTGGAAGTTATAGGGAGGTTCAGCAAAGGAGAAATGTTCAATAATTGTAAATCCAAGCCATTTTTATGCAGGGAAGCCATTGAGGAGAGCAACTTTGTGGGCCATTTTTGGGAGCTTCGTTCATTCGTTTTCAATGTCGTCAATTGTGATGGGTTCTTGAGATCTAGTAGAACACAACCAAATCAGTTTGTAATCCATTTGGCACTTTTATGATGTACTTTTGAAGCTTTGAAGAGAAATAAGAAAGCCTTACCCACTTAGACAAAGGCTCGGAGACGTAGGCGATATTGTCGAACTCCGTTAATAACTTATGTTGTTATGGTATGTTGATTCTTGTGCTTATTTCCAGATCTATATATTTCATTATGGATTCTATGTTACATCATTAATTATTCCTCCTTCATCAATTTCCTAATGGTTAATGAACTCATGTTTTAAAACTGAACCATAGTCTTTAAAAGATCTTTTTGGATCAAGTGGTATCAGAGCTAGTTGACGGTTGGTTTTTGAGTTTGCATGATTACTAGGGAAAGACTTAATCGTGGTGAAGGCGAGATTATTGAAGATAATCCTGAGATTGGATTGAGAAAGAGAACTTCTCAAAGTGAGAAGATGGCATCGAAAGAGGGACTTTCTCATGAGGAGAAAGAGTTTTGAAAAACTCTCTTTTCCATGGAAGAGATGGAGAAAGTGTTGTATGAAGATTACTTGGAATGAAAGAGATCAGTTCAAGGGAAATCTTCAAAGAATGACAAAAGTGAAGAAGAATTGAAGGAATTTCATTCTACAACCAATTCAGAAATCATCTATGAGGTATGCAGTGGAAGTAATTCATCAATTTCGCATTGTTCCTATCAAGATGGTTCTTTTGGTGCATTTGAAAAACATACAAGAGGTATAGGTTTGAAATTGCTAACCAAGATGGGTTATGAAGGAAAGGGCCTTGGAAAGAAGGGCCAAGGTATCATTAATCCCATGGAGGTTGTGGAAATACCTTGTTATTTAGGATTGGGATATCGTGAAGAGGAGATTGGAGAATGCTCCAAAACATTGGAAGCAAGTGATGCTTCAAATGACCAGCTTAAGTCCTTGCGGGAACAATTCAAAAAAAGTGATGGTGTATCACTCCATGATGGTGATAGTGAATGCAATTCATCTCCAAAGAAAAGTGAAGAAAGGTATAATGGTCATGTTTGTTCCAAATAATTTTATTATTATAAAAAGCATAATCATTCACCCAAGAATTGTGTGACCAAGTGTTGGAAGAGACAAACTTTGTACAGGAAATTTATGTCGACCAGGAAGGAGACACGACATAAAGACTCAACTCCACAACAAAAGAAAGAGAAGGGAAAACAAGTTTGGATGTCGAAAAACCACTGCACTTATTGCAACAATGGTGGACATCAAAAGGCTAAATGTTGGAAGCTTAATCCAGAGCTTCGTCTAAAAAGGACAAAAATATTGTGCATGTTCTCACAAAGGAAGAGGCAATACTAGTGAAGCAAGAGGAACAACATGAAGGAAAGAAGCCATTCACTTGGATTTTCCAGAAGTGGGTGTCACATCTTCATTGTATTTTGCTTCCATTAATGTAATCACACATGTTGTAATGATGACATGTTATAACATCATGTTGTACAACATAGTGTTTTGTTTTATCCTTATGGGTATGTAATCAGTAAGGTCAATTTTGTAACCTTTTGGAGGACCAAAAGGTCTTAGTGGGGAGGATTGATCAAAAAATGGATCCAGGAGCCAAAATGGGTCTAGGAAGGCCTAAAACTCAAAGTGCTCAAAATCGCTTCAAAAGGACGTGTGCATAGGCCTTGTCATTACAAACCCAACACAACTTGAACGGGCTCAAAAAGACACCGTATGCGAAAGATATTGCGGTCTGTTCGTTTTGCCAAACATGCAAAAAATTTATGACTGTATAGTCTGTACAGTGTTGATGTGGCCGCTGACCATACAATCTGTACAGTCATACGATGACATGGCATGTACATTGGCATGCTGACTGGAAATATGTTATTGATAGGTGGACGAATCATCGTTTGACACGTGGCATTTATTTGGGCTAATGGTATGGTGCCACGTGGCACCCATTCATTGGTTGTTGGTTGTAGAAAAATGTATGGACTCTATGGGAATCGAACCAGTGACCTCCGGTCCGGGCGGAACGATTTGGCAGGGTAGGGCTACCAGCTCGCCCACAGTAGATCTTGTTATATAAGGTTTAAAACTTATATTTAAGGTGTAATGGTTGTAATTCGGGTGGAGTTAAGGGATGGGGCTTAGCCCTAGCCTCGACTTATACCATAGAACCGTTACCATGTGACACGTCACTGTTTATTGTTTGGCATGCAGATTGTTTAAACCCCCAGCCCAATAAACCATTCCATATGCTCATGGCATATGACCCAAACCATTCGCTTACCATGGCACAGATTTGTGGATAGCGCCCGGTCAGCCAAGCTATCCTGCAGACCAAGGCGCGTGACCATGGCTAGAAACCAAAGGCCAACAACCATTTCAGAGCATGTGGAGCATAAGGGCTTGGCCACATAGGCCATAGCCACATGACCAGGAATTAGAACCAGAGGGACTAGTGTGCTAGCACCAGACCAGGGCAACATGGAGGGCGCGAATGTGACCAGGGGCCCGGATTTCGGGGGCTGCACTCTATATTATCCCAAAAATGGGTTTTTTGACTATATATTAAGATTTTATTGGATTTTCTAGCCAGTTTTGAGAGATTTTGGCCATTTTTGGAGGATCTGGAGCCCTTTTTTAGGCCAGATCTTGGGGGGAAGTTGGGGGTTTGTTGCCAACTTCAAGTCTATATAAACCAGAGGTTCTTGGCAGCATTAGGGAGTTTCAATAGAGGAGAAATGCTGAATAATTGTAAAGCCAAAGCCATTTTTATGCAAGGAAGCCATTGAGGAGAGAAACTTTGCTGGCCATTTCTGGGAGCTTCATTCATTCGTTTTCAGTGTCGTCAGTTCTGATAGGTTCTTGAGATCTAGAAGAAAACGACCATATCAGTTTCTAATCCATTTGGCACTTTTATTATTTAATTTTGAAACTTTGAAGAGAAATAAGAAAGCCTCACCCACTGAGACAAAGGCCCAGAGACGTAGGCGATATTTCCGAACTCCGTTAACAAATTATGTTGTTATGGTTTGTTGATTCTTGTGCTTATTTCCAGATCTGTATATTTCCTTATGGATGATATGTTACATCATTAATTCTTCCTCTTTCATCAATTTCCTAAATGGTTAATGAACTCATGTTTAAAAACTCAACCATAATCTTTAAAAGATCTTTTCATATCATTTGTGTTTCTTTAAGCGAGCATACAAAGCTAATTTGGGAAGCCCACTTTAGTTGGGTGAAAAACACTTTGGCGTGGCGAAGATATTGGCAGTACTACAGAATTATTTCTATTGGCCAAAGCTTCAATAAGATGTTAATGAGTATACTATATCCCACACTTCTTGTTCCATTGCCAAGCCAACCATTTAAAAACAAGGATTGTACACCCCTTTGCCTGCTTCTGACAGGCCCTAGGAATCCATCTCAATGGACTACATGTCAGGTCTCCCCTCCACCAAGCATGGAGATGACTGTGTATTTGTGGTTGTTGATCAATTCTCTAAGATGTCCATTTTGACCACCTGCAAGAAGAGTATCACACTCAAGGACATTGCCAAGCTCTTCTTCAAGCGTGTATGGGTACACTTCAGACTACCACAAACAATCATATTAGATTGGGACAACATATTCTTAAGCACATTCTAGTCGAGCCTCTGGTCGTTGTTGGAAACCAAGCTGACCAAATCCACTGCTTTCCACCCTCAGACTGATGGACAAAAAAAGGTTGTCAATAGGGTGATTGTGCATCTCTTGTGCATGTACAACTCCAAGCATCCACACATATGGGATGAGAGCCTTTCTTATGTCCAACACATGATCCAAATTTTATGAGAAAAATGAAATGAATACAGATTATTTTCAAAATATGCTTAACACATAATAACATATATACATTAAAATTGGTTTCTATTCAATAAGGAAATAAGTTGAAACTGTAAAATGTAGCAGAAAACAAGCTTGGTAGAATGGTGGTGGCTTATCTATGAGAAGAGATGTGACAGTTGCGCTCATTCACAAGAAGATGATTAAAATGAGGCTTTGAAGGCCTTTTTACCATAAACGGGAATGTAAAAAACCCTAGACATCCAAAAACCTAACCCTAGGAGATGAAGCATCAAAAGTCATGTGGGCCCCGTTTGGTTAAGTTAGTACATCAACTTCTTGGGGTCGTAACTTTTGCATACGATCTTCGTTTTAGGCGCACGATAGCTCGTTAGAAAGTTCTATCTGAGGAATACACATGTTGTTGTCAGACTCTAACTTTATTTTTGATTTGATTATGGTGAGCCCCAAAAACGCTGTTTAGGGCCTCAAAACGGCCCCGGAAGTCAGGGACTCGAAAACCAGGAAAAAATGCCTAACTAGAAAACTGCCAAAATGAGCTAGTTGGAATAGGTGGGAGGCCACCAAAATACATCTAGATCAATCCTCCCCCCTTAGGAAGAAAGGGTCTCCATTGCATTGAGTGCCCCCATCAGATGAGGAGATTTCTATTGAATTTGGCCCCAGGTGAGCCACTTGCCTTGGTGCACGAGTTTCCCTACTTTGACAACTCGATAAAGCTGGATCCTTTGCTGGTGAGTGCCCTTGACCTGTTTGTCCATAACCTAATCACTTGATTCCTATTCTATGCAGTCAGGGTTGAGCTTTGTTGGTGTCAGTTGTTTTTCTATCTCTGAGGTGTCCAATAATGGTGTGAAATAAGGTCGAAGTAGATCCATGTTGAACACTGGGTCCAGGCCAAGGAAAGGAGGAATGTTGAGATCAAAATAATTATCACCCATAGCCTTGATGATGGTGTACAAATCATAATGGAGTGGGTGAAGCTTCCGATGGGGTCCTGTAAGGCGTTCTTTCTGCAAGTGCAACCAAACTTTGTTGCCCACCTGAAACTTATGTGGCACCCAGTGTTGATCATAGAGCTACTTGTACTTGTCATTGGACTTATGTAGGATATCCTAAACATATTGGCGGATGTGTTGGATCTGCTCAATGAATTGGGTGGCTTTGTCGGCTTCAATTTGTATATTTTAACCTTGTACAATATTTACTACAAACATATTTTCAGTAAAAGAACAGAAAATATACAATGGCATATACAAACATTACACATATATTTTTCCCCTGGAAACCCAAACCAGGAAAACTAGCATATTCTATATTCATTCATAGTGATACATTGTTTACAATACAATATACATATAGGAGCCAACGGCATCCAAAAACCTAACCCAATGGCCTGGATTAGTCAATAACCCTAACTCCTTAACTGAAAATAGAAAACCATCGAAAAAAAGCATGTGCCGAAAAACCTCCCAACAATGGACACGGAAATCAAGGCAACATGAAAAACGAGGAAAAAATGTGACATGTTTCTCGAGGAAAAAAAAATTCAGGGGCGTTGCCCTCAAACCCTCGTGCTGGGGGATTTCATCCCATGATGCAAAGCAGACACAATTACTCGTGCAAATAATATAACACATACCCAACATTCTCCCACTTGTTGTTTTCTTTGCATACAGGCGGTTACATGGTTACAAAGTCAACAATCCAGGGAAGCAATTCCCATGGATCCTCTACACAAAGAGAAATTCTCAGTGCTCACATATTTTGTTAATGAATCTGCAACATTCTTCAAAGTTTCCACCTTCATCAGCAAAACTTTATTTTCTTCAACCATGTCTCTCACAAAGTGATATTGAATATCAATATGCTTTGTCTTTGAATGATAAGCTGGTTTTTTCGCCAGAAAAATTGCACTCCGACTGTCACAATCTATCCTTACATCTTTTTGTACCAACCCAATACTTGAACACAATCTTTGTAACCATACTACTTTCTTACTTGCATGAGTGGTTTCCATGTATTCAGCTTTTGTAGTTGAAAGTGCCACTACAGCCTGTCTTTTGCTCATCCAACTTATTTCTCCTTCAAACAGGTTAAACACATACCCACTTGTATATCTCCTATGATCTATATCTCTAGCCCAACCTGCATGTACAAATCCATGTATATCCCACTCTATCCAATCCCGGTCTTCCTTGGTAGCACAATCCATAGCTAGCAGTGCCACGCAAATACCTCAAAACCCTTTTTACTGTTGTTCAATGTTCCTTCCTTGGTTTTGACATATACCTGCTCAAAACTCCCACTGCATGTGCAATGTCTGGTCTAGTACAAACCATTGCATACATCAAAATGCCAACTTCACTCACATATGGAACACAAGACATGTCCTCCTCCTCTTCATGTGTCTTGGGACACTGATCCGCAGATAACTTTACACCAACACGAATATGAACCTTGACCGATTTACATTCCTGCAGATTAAACCTCTGCAATATTGTCTCAACATATTTTCTTTGATTTAACCAGAGTTTCCTCTTTTTCCGATCTCTTTTAATTTCCATGCCCAAAATGAAATTTGAAGTACCAAGATCCTTCATGTGAAATTTAGAGGACAACTGAGTTTTCACATCAAGGATAATCCCTGGTGTTTCCTATCGGCAACATGTCATACACATACAAGACCGAATAAATCAAATGATCACCAATTAATTTAAAATACACATAGTGATCCTCTTTTCTTCTTGTGAAGCCAAGTCCCAGCATATAAGTATCAAATTTTTTATACCACATCCTTGGTGATTTTTTTAAACCATATAAGGAATTTTTCATCTTGCATGCCAACTCCTTCTTTCCCTTCACAACAAATCCTTCTCGTTGCTTCATATAGATTTCTTCTTCTATATCCCTATGTAGGAATGATGTCTTCACATCCATCTGTTCTACCTCAAAATCAAATGCAACAACAATAGATAATAGAAATATTATAGAGGTTAACTTGGCAACAGGAGAAAAAATCTCACCAAAATCAATTCCCTCAACCTGGGAATAACCCTTTGCTACTAACCGAGCTTTGTATTTCTCCACTTTTCCTTTTTCATTCAGCTTCTTTTTAAATACCCATTTGTTTCCAATGGGATTTCTTCCAGTCGGCAACACCACTAGATCCCAAGCCTCATTCTTATCCAAGGCTGCCATTTCTTCGTCCATGGAATTTTTCCAGAGATTTCCATCCTCTGAATCCACTGCCTCCCTGACAGTTCTAGGATCATCATCATTAATAGACAAAGCAAAATTTGAATGGAAATCAGATGGAGTATACCTTTCTGGTAGCCTTCTTTTTCGAACCGATCTCCTCAATAATGGAGTATGAGGATATTATTATTATTATTATTGTTCTTCTGTAGAGTCTGATTCATCATCCTTTAAATCAAACTCTATTTTCTCTGGTTCTTCCTTATTTAGTAGGACTTCCTGTTTAACAACATCCTTCATTTCTCTAAATATCACATCTCGGCTATACACTACCTTCTTATTTTCTGGGTTCCAAATATTATAACCTTTGAGCCATCTTTATATCCAATAAAGATACAGTTTTCAGCCTTCTTATCTAACTTACTCTTGTTTTCCTTTGGAACATGAACATATGCATCACAACCAAATACTTTGAGATGTGTGAGAGAAGGTTCCTTACCAATCCATACCTCTTATGGAATCTTTTCATCCAACGCTGATGAGGGTGATTTGTTGACCACGTAACATGCAGTACCCACTACCTCTGCCCAGAATTCTTTCCCTAACCTGACACCACTGAGCATGCACCTTTCTTTTTACATCAACGTCATGTTCATCCTTTCTGCAAATCCATTTTGTTGAGGTGTATATGGAGTAGTCTTATGCCTTGCTATACTGCACTTCTTACAAAATTCTTCAAATTCACTCCCGCATAACTCTCTACCATTATCTATCCTCAACACCTTAATTCTTTTCTCTGTTTGATTCTCAACAAGAGCCTTAACTCTTTAAACCTGTCAAAGACTTCAAATATATCCAAGTATTCCTCAAGAATTCACCTATAAATGAGACATACTACATATATTTTCCCAATGATGGGACCGACACAGGTCCAAACACATCACTGTGAACTAGTTGTAAAATTCCTTCTACCCTCGTTTCACCAGAGGGGAATCTTACCCGATTCTGCTTCCCATATAGACAATGTTCACATAAATTAAAATCCAGAGAGAAGTTAGAAATACCTTCACCCATACCTTTACCATGTAGTAGTCAAATACCCTTCTCTCCAATATGCCCCAATCTTTGATTCCACAACATAACCTTTTCTCCAGAGACTGTAGGAGTTCTTTC
The DNA here is from genome assembly GCA_000966675.3 of Picea glauca. Classification (NCBI taxonomy): domain Eukaryota; kingdom Viridiplantae; phylum Streptophyta; class Pinopsida; order Pinales; family Pinaceae; genus Picea; species Picea glauca. The sequence continues at coordinate 223,658 of JZKD02S0844839.1, read as the reverse complement.
TTATTCAACTCCAATATAAGGAACAATGGAACTATTACACCCATCACTAATAGTTCTTCCTTGAAACTTATACAAAGTTCCAATCCAAACTCCCTTCAACAACACCATTTCTCCTCGAACCATCCTGTAGGTTTCCTTTTCAAATATTGTTTTTACCCCTGCATCGTCCATTTTGGTTACATAAATCAAATTTCTGGCCAAAACTGGGATGTGCAGAACACCGGGCAGTGTTCTAATCCCTCCATCTATGAGCCTCAAATTGACTTTTCCTCATCCTATGATTATGGTTGTCAAATCATCACCTAAGAAAACATTACCTCCATCATACATTTCATATTCGTAGAACCACTCCTTGTGGGGATTCATATGAAAATATGCACCAGAGTCAACCAACCATGCCTCATGATCTGCATCTGTGCTTGAAGAATCCAAGTACACATCCCTTCCTTCTTCCTTGGAGGTCTTTTTTTCTGTAGAAGGAGATTCTTCAGATCCGTTCTTTTTTTCAACTTTGGATCTACACTACTTCTTGCAATGCCCTTCTTTTTCACATCTCCAACATACCTTTACAAACTTTCTAGGAGATTTAGATCTCCCCTTAGACTTAGATCTCCCACTTGAGAAATTAGATCTATTTCTTTCTTGGGAACGTCCTCTTGCAAATAATGTGTTTGTGCTTTGTCCTTCCATATTCTTCAGTCTCATCTCCTATGACAAGAAGGATGAGACCACTTCATCAAAATTCAAGGCAATTGTATTAGTACCTATGGCCACAACTAGACTATCCCACGAGTCTGGTAAAGAACACAGTAAACCGATACATTTATCTTCATCTGAAATTTTAATCTCAATCGATACTAATTGACTTACCACAATATTGAAGGCGTTCAAATGCTCTGCCACTGAGTCTTCATCTCTCATCCTTAGGTTATACAACTTCTTTCTCACGAATATTTTATTCACTAGGGACTTAGACTAATACAACTTCCCCAAGTTATCCCATAAATCCTTGGTTGTAGCTTCCTCTAACACATTCAGTAATAATGAATCTGAGAGACACAGCCAGATTGTGCTCTTCGCCTTCCGATCCAACTTTTTCTAGTTATCTGTTGAAGTTCCTGTAGGTGCAGTACCTGGATCTACCGCGACCCACTAATGTTTGTCCACCAACAAATATTCCATCTTGAGCTTCCACAACTCAAAAATTTTCCCATTGAACTTCTCGATCTCCATTTTTGAATTGCTCGCCATTTATTTTTACCTGAAAAATGGATACCACAGATCTCCCACTGTAATAAGGCTTATCACAGTCTCGATCCAAACCCTTGACCACAAAGGCATCCCCATGAATCCAACAAAGCTCTCATACCAAATGTAGATTTTAACCTTATACAATATTTACTGCAAACAGATTTTTAGTAAATAACAGAAAAGATACAATGGAAAATCCATACATTATACAAAGATTTTTCCCTTGGAAACCCAAACCGGGAAAACCAGTATATTCTATATTCATTCATAGTGATACATTGTTTACAATACAATATACATATAGGATCCAACGACATCCAAAACCCTAACCCAATGGCCTGGATTAGTCAACAACTCTAATTCCTTAAATGGAAATAGAAAACCATGTGCCGAAAAACCACCCAACGATGGACACAAAAATCAAGGCAACACGAAAAACGAGGAAAAAATGTGGCGAGTTTCCCGAGGAAAGAATATAACACATACCCAACACAATTGGAGCAACAGATGAGTCAGTCGAGGTGACCATAATGGGTAGTGAAAAATCTATGGGACCCAATGGTTGGAATCCCAACCCCACCTGAAAGGGGTTGTGGTCGGTTGAGCTATGCAGGGCTTGGTTGTAGTTGTTTTGAACATAGGGAAGACTCTCATCCCATGTGTGAGGGTGCTTGGAATCATACATGCGCAGGATATGCACGATCATTTGATTTACAACCTCAGTTTGGCCATCTGTTTGGGGGTGGAAGGTCATGGATTTGGTGAGATTGGTGTCCAGCAGTGACCAGAGGCTTGACCAGAAAGTGCTGAGAAATCGATTGTCCTAATATGAGACAATGGTTTGTGTGATTCCAAAATGTACCCAGAATCGTTAAAAAAAGAGCTTGGTAGTGGCCTCTACTGTGATTCTCTTCTTGCAGGCGGCCAAAATCATCATCTTAGAAAAGTGATCAACAACCACAAAAACACAGGCATTTACCCGCTTGGTGGATGGGAGGCCTAACATGTAGTCCATTGAGATGGATTATCGTGGTCTGTCAGGAGTAGACAGAGGAGTGTATAGGCCTTGTTTCTTAGTGGCTGGTTTGGCAATAGCGCGGGCAGTGCAAAACCTAATATATGTGTTGACCTCCTGTCGAATTTTCAGCCAATAGAAATGTTTCTGCAACATTGTCATTGTCTTTTCAATGTCGAAGTGTCCTACCACCCGAATGTAGTGGGATTCCTAGATCATTTTCCCTCACTTGCTTGATGGAACAAAGATATGGCCCAAACGACACAACATCTCATCCTGAAGATGGAAATTAGTGACAAATGTGTTTGCGCCCAACATTTGGTAGGTGGTGACGAAGTCTGGGTCTGTCTCATAGAGTTGGGGCCATCTAGAGGTCTCATGGTCGCAAGAGTCTAACATCGTGGTGAGTGTCGCGACTGGAGGTCTACTAAGGAAATCAACGCTGCAATTGGTGCTTCATATTTAATACTTGATGTTGAGGTGGAATTATTGCAAGTATGTGGACCACTTCTGATGGTGGTCATTTTGTAATTTTCCTTGTGTCTGGATGAACTGCAGTGGCTTATGATCAGTGTGGATGAGTGTCTCCTTCCCAAGAATGTAATGTCTCAACTGGAAGTAGGCTTTCACAATGGAGTACATTTATTTGTCATAATTAGGGTACTTATGAACAACATCTGATAGTGTCTCACTATGATAGGCCACAAGGTGGCCATGCTGAGTGAGAACAGCGCCCACAGCATAGTCTGAAGCATTTGTCTCGATATTAAAGGAATGTTGCAGGTTCAGTAGTGAAAGTAATGGGGATGAGTACAAGTGTTGCTTCAAATGATCGAATGCTTGTTGTTGGGACCGACCCCACACAAATTTCTCCTTACCACCACCCCTAGTTACTTGGTTGAGGACCCATGCAATATGGTAGAATCTCAACACAAACATGTGGTAGAAATTGGCAAGACCCAAGAAGTTTCGAAGCTCAGTGAGTGTGGTTGGGGCTGGCCAGTCACAGATGACTTGGATCTTGGTTGGATCCACATTTACACCATGTTGATCAATGATGTAGCCTAGGTAATGGACCATGTCCATGCTGAAGGAGCATTTTTCCAAGTTGTCGTATAGCTTGTGCTGCCGCAGGGTTTGTAGAACCTGTTGAATATGCTACAAGTGTTCTGCCCAAGTCTTGTTGTAAATGAGGATGTCATCCAGATACACCACTACAAAATTATTGGTGAATGGCCACAAGATATCATCTGTCATCCTCATGAAAGTGGCTGAAGCATTTTTCAAACCAAAGGGCATGACCAACCATTCAAAAATACCTTCCTTTGACTTGAAGGCGGTCTTACATACATCTGTTTGTTCTATCGGGACCTGGTGGTAGCCAAAATTAAAATCAATATTATTGAATTATTTGGCCCCCGTGAGCTGATCAAGGAGGTCGACAATTTAGGGAATCGGGTATTGGTTTCTGACTTTGATTTTATTTAGGGTCTGATAATCGATGTAGAGTCGTTAGGTTCCATATTTCTTCTATACCAACATGATTGGGCTTCTGAAAGGCTATGAGCTAGGAAAAATGTGCCCCTTGTGGAGCAATTCTTGGATATGCCGCTTGATCTTCTCATTCTCTAACAGAGAGCGATGGTATACCAGCCCATTGGGCAGTGGTGTGTCAAGGGTCAGATCGATGGGGTGCTTGACCAAATAGTGTAGAGGTACCTCGATAGGTGAGGAGAAGATATCTGAGTATTCTTCCATGACTTTATCCACTTGCTTCTGTTGTGTGGAGAGGTCAGTCGTGGAGACCTTGGATGTGGTTGCGATATTTTGCTCATTTTGAGAGTGATTCATGAAGAAGACAAACTTCCCCATCTGAGAGATGAACTTCCTACATTGCTTGGCAGAGAACAAGGAAATAACACTAGGTGGGACTACCTCGGGTATCTTGTACAATTTCTGGTTCAAAGTAATAATAACACCGCAAGGCCTAGAATCATATATAGCATCATGTTTCCATAAATATGGTTATCCCAAAATAACATTACAAACTTGAAGAGGGGAAACATCACTCAATACCTTGTCTTCAAAGGGCTTAATGTCGTATGACAAGCGACATTGTTGGTTGGCGTAGATGTCACTTCCTTGGCGGAGCCATTTAATGGTGTAGGGTTGTGAGTGCGACGTTGTCGCGAGGGCGAGTAGTTTGACAACCTCTGCTAAGATGAGTTTATTTTGGCTATCATTATTAGCGATGAATCCCAATGAGGTACCTTTCACCCACATATGTGAATGAAAAAGGCGCTCGCCTTCCTCTAGCTCATCTGGTTCACCGGGTTGGAGCTTGGTGGTAGCAACAGTAGCATTGGGTTCTAGTTCAATGATTTGTCTCCCCCTTTCTGGTTCTGACTCGGAGTCAAAACCCGCATCTCATTCATAGTCTTTCACGTCAGCCACCAGTGACTTCTTTGAGTGGAAATCAACAGTGTTATTCCAAGGGATCTTATGGAAGTCGCACCACTTCCTAGTAATTTATTTGTCTTTCTGGTGTCCTTCTTTGCTTGTGGTCTGGACTGGTTGTCCTAAGGCTGTCTATCTTTGCTCTGTCCCTTTTTCTAAGGCCTGGGGTCACCCTTTCCTGGCTTTTCCTGTGAGGGGTTCCTAGGCCCAAATTTCTACATCTTTTGTTTGAGCTTCTGCTCAATTTTGACAGCATATCAATAGGTCATGCCCAAGCATGAGATGTCTAGAAACTCCATTTCAGCCTATATTTATCTATGCAGACCACCATGACACTTGAGCACCATATTTCAATCAAAATCCTTGATACCCAGCTTGGTGCACAATGTATGGAAGATATTTGTGAACTCAGACACTGCTTGGTCTCTTTCCTTTCGTAGTGTGGTCCATTTTGTGTATAGGTCATCATAACTTTCAATAGGGTAATATTGTTCCTTAATAGCATCCCTGAAGGACTCCCAGGTGACCGCCACTGTAAATAATGAGGGTTCCTCTGTTTCATTTTTCTCACAGAAAGTTTCCCACCAATCCTTGACATGGGGAATGACTTTGAGGAGCGCAAAAGTGATCTTTTCTCTAACCTTCAAATATAGGAATATTGAATTTGATTTGTACCTTGAAGGGGGCAGTGTGTTCATTTGAGGAAGATGGGACACATGTTGGTTGCCGCCGAAATATTTGTGCAAAACTATCCATCATATCATTCCTTTGTTGCGTGAGGGCTTCCACGAGTAAAATTTTGAAGGGATCTTCTGTCCCATCATATTTCTTTTCTCCCACCATGAAAGGTCATTTTGGGGTGCGAGAGATTTTGTCCTCGAGAGAAACAAGCTCAAGACTCAATTCTTTGTACCTTGACCTCGTTGGGGACATGCATTAAGAACGACAAGGAGTAGACAACTCTCATACCACTGATTTGAATTTTATGAGCAGAACAAAATGAATACATATTATTTTCAAAAGATGCTTAACACAGAATAACAGATATACAGTAAAATTGGTTTCTATTTGTTGACGCTTGAATCCGTCAGGACTGAAACGACAACCTCACAAGGATGTGAATCATCCTACGTTTTTATAAAGGTGGTACTCCTCTGTCCAAGATTTATAAAATGTAGGACGAAAACAATTTTTTTTTTTTTTTTTCTTTTAAAAAGATATTTCCTGATAATGGACCAGGAAACACACACATTCATACATTTAAAGTAAATAAACATAATTCCTCACATCCATCATAGTAGGGCTAAAGATTTATGATCACATAAAAACTAAAAGAAAATGATCCACATGCATAAGAGAACTTTGACAGAGTAGTACATGGGAAACTCAAATGGAGATAGTGATAGATCAACCTCAAATACTTTATATTAAAAAAAAAACAAAAAAAAAACTCGGTTACAAAGTACTGTCGAGATTGTTCCCAAAATAACTCTCTTGGAATTTCTAAAAAATATATAGTTCAATACATATTATCTGAAATTAAAATGTGTTTGTCATAATAACTAGGATTGGGGCTCCTGTGGACCATAAAGCAAACATGTATAAGAATGAAGTTCATAGAAAGAAGAAAGTGGGCGGCGGAAGGCAGCAAGACCTGGTAAGAAAAAAAAAGAAAATATCAGTCTTCGGTTAAACCTTTTTATTTAAAGAGGTGGAGTAACTGGATGAAGAGCTTGATAACAACATAAATATGTGATAAATATGAACTTACTATGATGGTATCTCATGGTTTGTGACTTTCTCCATGATGTCCTTTTATGGCTCTCCTCAGCGGTTACAGGAGCCGTCTCAATCGTCCTTTGCCCTTCATTGGTAAGCTTATCGACAACCCTTTTGAACCACTCCTCGATGTAGCTCCTCATTGGCACCACACTGATTTCATGTTGGATATTTATATTGAAGAGTTCACCTTCCAAGTCCCTTAGATCAATAGAAATGTTCTGCTATGTTTCTTCAGTATCTTGATTTTTAGTCAAATAATCAACTAACCAGTTTTCCAAGTCATATTCACCATATTTAAGAATGCCATAGAAATTTTCAAATGACAACCCTTTAAAAATCTCAACATGTTCATCAAATGCTTGCTTGGTTAAGAAAAACGAGTTGAGTATCAATTTCGGGTCTTGGACCTCATTGGTGCTTCCAGCTAGATTTATCTCAGTTAGCTTCTTGAATAATTCCTCTCTTCTAGTTATGTTCTGTCTGCATGCTTGAACAATACCATTCAGGTTTTTTACCTTTTCTTTCCAGCACGCGTTCAATTGTTTTATTCGGGTTGGAGAAGGGAGATCCTCCTCTCTTCTTCTCAATTCTGTCATATTAGTAACTTAACACCAAATGGTAAACCACATCTAGGTATAAACCTTCCTCGTTTTTCAAATCTGCTTGCAGATATTCATGAAAAGCGTGTTCTCTCGTTCTAAAAGAGACCATGCTCTTTAACATCTCCCAAGCTTCTGTTATTAATTCCATTATTTTCTTGATATTCTTTTCCACATAGCCTCGGGTTGATGTGAGGAGGCTTGCCGATCCTTTTAATTTTTTCGCAGGTGTGGTAGGCTCGATCATTGCTAAAGGAATAACCAGTACTGGAAGGGGCATTAAAGCTTCCTCCAATTCTTTGATTCACTCCTTTAACCTGACATTCTCCACTTCAAGGCCTCCAATAGAATTGTCTAGAGCATCTCCAGTTGCTCGGTGTATCTAGGAAATTTGGGAAGGCCGCATGTTATGTAGGTAATCTTTGAACATGATTTTCCCTTCTTATTCTTTACATCTCTTTTCTCAATAATCAAATTTTTGGATTCACTATAAAAAACAGCGCTCTGAAATGCAAAAGAATCTTCTTCATAGAAGGTCTCGGTCTCAATTATTTTCATCTAAGGGTTCTGGTGAGTTGTGTTCTCTAGTTGGTCGACATTGGGGAACACTTTCTCAATATTTTGAGTTCCATAACCTCGAGGGAGAGGTCGTGGATATCACCTTCTCCTCGAGGTCCCTCCTCTTCTTGCACAATGTTTTTTCTTTTCTTCCTCAAGGGAAGTTTATGAAAACTTTCAATTTTTTCGGAATAAGGGTTCTTATCTCCTCCTCCACCTGAAGAACTATGGGTGAATTTCTTACTTGGTTATGCCATTAGAGCGTTGCTCCGAGATGTTGTACTCTTTGGCGTGATAGTAAGGGATTGGACACTTTTCTGACTTGGACCTTTTCCTCTCTGCTTGTACGAGTCATTGGTGTTGACTATTATCTCCAAGTCACCGGTGTCACGAGTGGGAGTGCCTGAGGCATTGTCTCTGTCTTCATTCAGAATAGTGTTAATGAAAGAATTGTTGAAACCAACAGCCAATAGATGTTCTACAAAAATACTACTAGGGTCGAACCCTTTTACTTTTTCATCATATTTTAAATTGAGGCTGTGGAAGTGGCCCATGAATTCATCAATCTTGTTCATATTTCTTAATATGAAATCCCTGACTTTCCAAGGAAGAGGTATGAATTGTTTTTTTCTCTTTTCATGGAAAAAATGCAACCAATAGGTGTACTGCCTTGCTATTTCAGCAACAAACATTTTGTCATATATGTGGCATGGAAAGAAGGAAGGATTTTCTTTGGATCCAAAAAGCCTTATAACTTTATAATTTTCCATTTGTTCTAGTGTCAAAATCATTAAAGACTTCATAAAAATGTTGGAAGGCCTTATGCCTCCACAATGTTTTATACCAGAAGGTTACTGGGTTGA
>JZKD02S0844839.1:188604-205945 GCA_000966675.3 Picea glauca | reverse complement strand
ATGATGTACAATGTCGTGGAGGACTTAAGTAAGTTGAGGATAACCTTTCCTTTTACAGAAGTGGTGAAGATTCCTCAGCAGAGGCAAAATATCTTGAAGTTGTTGGATGATCCATCGAAAAGAACGAAAGTTGTTATTACCACTCCAAAACAAAATCAGAGCATGTCGACTGCTAAGCTGAGAGGTAAAATTCCACCCTTCTACGTAAATCAGAGCATGTCGACTGCTAAGCTGAGAGGTAAAATTCCACCCTTCTACGTGTCAATTGAAAACCATGATGTTGCATTACATAGTTGTTTAGTTTATACTGGTGCGAAAAATAATATAATGCCACTCGTGGTCATAGAAGCATTGGGCATCAACTGCACTAAATATTATGAAACTAGCGAGATCATATATGCCATCGATTCGAGAAAAATGCTGGCATACAGAGAAATCAATGATTTTTTTGCATGGATTACAACTGCTCCCCATATCATCACAGTTTTTAATATTATTGTGGTAGACCTGCCTCCAACATAGAGGGTTGTGCTGGGAAGAGATTGGAGCTCCATGATCAGTGGATATATAATGAACGACAATAGTTGTATGATGCTACTAGGAAAGGAGGGGGCAATGATTAAAGTATCTCGAGAGCCTTGAAAACCTTACTCCAAGAAGAAAGATAATGAATTAATGGAAAACTACGTAGACACCAGGATCAGAAACTATGTTATCTTGGACATGGAGCAGAACAAAAACCTAGAACGAGTTCAAGATTTGGAGGTCCCAGAATGTGTATTTGAAGGCTATTGTAGAATGTCATTCGATGGATCATGCTTTAAATTAGGGAACAGAGTTGGGATTGTTCTCATAAGACCAGATAAGACGATGCATTCTCACGCTGTAATACTAGAGTTTCCATGCATGAATAACGAGGCCGAATACAAAGGTTTAATCGAGGGGATGATCCTCACACAAGGAATGAAAATAGAACATCTCACTGTGACTGGAGATTCAGATTTGGTCATCAACCAGGTTACCCAAAAATACAAAATAAAAAAGGAAAGACTTAAACTGTATTTCAAAAGAGTTAATGAACTGATGGAATATTTCAACTCTTTTAATATTGCTTTCTTTCCAAGGGATAAGAACCATAAGGTCGATTCACTAAATTTGGCGGCTTCATTATCAAATATAGACGATATCCTGAGAAAAACATCTTTTCAGGTGGAAAGGGCCTTTAGGCCATTTGTGCCAAATAATATTAAGTACTTGCAAGTGTTTGACAATGATGAACAATTGGAGATTTTTTTGTTAAACGATGATGATGAAGAAGATGATAACGCGATTTCTATCCCCAAAGACTACATACAAGTCAAATCTTTGTTCACAAAAGACATTCATGCCAATAATATTTTTGAAGAAGTTTCAGTTCGAAAGGTGCAAGTCACAAGAACAATCAATATTGGAATGGACCAGTCCCCGAAATATGTCAATTTGGGAGTCTATTGCACCCCCGAAGAAGTTGATCAATATGTTGCCTTATTCAAGGAATATATTGATGTGTTTTCTTGCACCTATTATGACTTAAAGGCTTATGACAAAACAATATTCCATCATATCATTCCTTTGAGGGAAGAATCGAAACCAGTGAAACAAAAAATAAGAATGATGAATCCCAAGCTAAAGCCTCTGGTAAAAATTGAGTTGGAAAAGTTGAAGAAAGTAGGGATAATCTATCCCATCAGACATTCAAACTAGATTTCAAATCCAGTGATTGTCAGGAAGAATACAGGGAAATCTGAATGTGCGTCGACTTCAAAGATCTTACCAAAGCGAGCATAAAAGATAATTTTCTACTGCCCAACATGGAGTTTCTGTTGCAACAAGTTACAAGATCGGCATGCATGTCTATGTTGGATGGTTTCTCTGGATATAATCAAGTTTTAGTGATTGAGGAAGATAGAGAAAAACAACATTTATCACACCATGGGAAACATATGCATACGATAGAATGCCCTTCGGTTTGAAGAATGTTGGAGCTACGTTCCAAAGAGACATGGATCATGTGTTCAACGGACTGATAGGAAAGTTCATGGTAGACTACCAAGATGACTTGACACTGCATTCAAGAAAAATGGAGGATCACATCCATCATTTAAGAAAAGTCTTTGAAAGATGTAGATCATACTGCATCTCTCTCAACCCAAAGAAATGGTTATTTGCTATAACTCAAGGCAAGTTGTTGGGACACAGTGTATGCAAGGAAGGGATTTACATTGACCCGGAAAGAGTTAAAGCGATTAATAAACTCAACCCCCCGACATATAAGAAGGGAGTCCAGTCATTCTTAGGGAAAATTAATTTTGTTCAAATATTTGTTCCTGATTACGCAAGCATCGTAAAACCCATCAATTTGTTGCTGAAAAAAGAGTAGAGGTTTGAGTGGACAACAAATACTCAGGAAGTGTTCAACAAGATCAAGGATGCCATCACCACTGCTCCCATCCTCAATAGTCCAGATTTTCAAAAGGATTTTAATATCTATTCATTTGCTACAAAGGCAGTTGTCGCATCCATCCTCACTTGTCGCGTCCATCCTCACTCAGAAAAATAGAAACAAAGAAGAGATCCCCATAAGTTTTATGAGAAAAACTCTATAGGACTATGAGTTGAGATATTCATAACTCGAGAAACAAGATTTGGTTATCGTAAAATTTGTGGCACACTTTCGGACTTATATACTAAACTCTTATGTTATTTCCAACGTCCCCTCATCCCCTGTCAAGATACTCCTAAATCAATAGTTGAGGGAATGGAATGGGCCAACTGGTTAGCAAAAATTCAAGAGTATGATATCGAGATCAAACTGTTGAAGGCAATAAAAGGACAAGGATTATGCAATATTATGGTGAATGGGGACTCAGTTGATGGGATGATTTCAATCTCAGTCGGGGAACCATTAGCTTCATAATGGTACGAAGATATCATATTCTATTTAAGATACGGGAAATTCCCTATTACAGTGAGTTCCAAGGAGCGAAGGACACTCAAGACGAAGGTGAACCAATATGTATTGCTTGTTGATATACTTTTTCAGAAGAAATTTCGATGGTATACTGCTGAGATGTGTCGATGAGAATAAAGCTCCAACACTAATCAAAGAATTCCATGAGGGAATATGTGGTGGACACTTTGCACCCAATGCAACTGCTCAAAAAATAATCAGAGTGGGATTCTACTGGCTGTCAATCTTTAGGGACTCATATGCCATAATAAGGAGATGCTTGTCATGCCAACAGTTATCAGAAAAAATGAAGAAAGCTACAATGCCTCTACAACCGATTGTGGTGGAAAAACCATTTTCCCAATGGGGACTTGATTTCATTGGGTTAATTAATCCGAAATCTAGCAAAGGACACATGTACATTATAACAACTACCGATTATTTCAAAAAATGGCCAGAAGCGGTGGCGCTGAAGAATTGATTGGATTCCTCAAAGGCAACATTATGTTGAGGTTTGGTGTCCCTGATAAGTTTATCATAGACAACGGTTCGATCTTCATTGGGTCAAAATTAACGGATTTTTGTGGACAATATGGGATCATTATGGGCCAGTATTAGAATTATTATCCACAAGGAAATGGCCTTGTCAAATCGACGAACAAGACACTCGTACATATATTGAAGAAAATTGTTGATGGCAACTAGAGGAATTGGCATCTAAAGTTGACAGAAGCATTATGGGCAAGCATGACAACCCCAAAAGATAGTACTGAGATGACTCTGTATCTATTGGTTTATGGGAAAGAGGTAAAAATGCCAATTAACCTCAAGCTTAATGCATTGATATCTGGGGTTAATACTGAATATACAAAAGACACTTCACCTACCTAGAAAAGGATCAATCAATTTCTAAAGATGGAGCAGGAATGAAGGAAAGACCTGAACCAGATTTCTTAGAGGCAACAAATCGTTAAAAAATATTTTGATCAAAGCAAAACTATGAAGAAATTTCAGAAGGGAGAACTGGTACTGCTTTGGAACAAAGCCAAGGAAAATCCAACCATGCACACGGAGTTCGAAGCACTCTAGATCGGACCCTATGTCGTCGAAAAGATATTGGGATTCAACTCATATATGCTCCAAAACATGAAAGGAAAGAGGTTAATGCTTCTTGTCAACAGGAAACACCTAAAATGTTTCTTCTCCTAGCACTTTTCGTTCTCATTGTACATAATTTTATTTCTAGTTTGTATATTCTTAATTTGACTCCATAACCCAATGGGTGGAAGCACCTAGTCATGAGATATTCTGGATTCTTGAAAACCCATACGGGGTCATCATCCCACAGTTGGCGCCTGTTGTTGAGGTCATTTCCTGCTTCCGAAAAATTCCCTCCCCTTTTCTATTCTCTCGAATTATTTTCTCCCTTTATTTTCCCCCTTCTACACTTACCCATTTTTCCCTCTTACTATCCCTTTCTAGTTCTAACACTTAGTCGCATTTTAGACCGCGGGTTCCCGGGTTGGCAGAATTACAATTTCTCACTTCCATATACAACTTCACATCATGAGTCTGACTGATTGTCGTGTTTTTCCATGCTTAGCTGATTCTACGATCGCAGGTTTTCGGGTTGACGAGATCGATTTTTCATGTTTCTGTGTTCCGTGATAGACACATTGCACCAAAGATTTCAACAATCTACATTTCGATACCTGGACTCCCCAAACTGCCTAAGTGTCATTCTGCCTACATGAATCCATCTGACCGCTACACCATCCCACACTTATCCAATTTCGCACCTCATACCATTGTATGCTCTTGGGTTCGCGGGTTCACAAAAATCTCAAGTCACATATTTCCCACGTCCCTCCCTGCCACCCTTGCACCCTTCCCAATCCAAATTTACTATGCTTTTAATGCTAATAACTTACCATATAGGTTCGAAAGGATGGTCATTAATAAGTGAAAGGCTCGAGGAGATCTCCCATTAAAACGCATTAAAAGAGGATTTACGGAGGATTATATCATCTCCCTCCAACATTCATTCCTAACATAATTTGGAGAAAGGGAATGTTCTCGTCGACTTATGGAAGAAACTTGACAACAATTCTATGGAGACACACTGAATATTTTCGGACGTGAGAATCAATTTTTTTAGTGGTCCAGGGAATATTCCTAATATTCATCCCCTTCTTCCCAGAAGGAAATAATCTGGACGTCTGGAATTGCACGCGCAGGGTGTGTCCCATAAGTTTTTGATTGTAAGGAGTTGGTCACTTGGTATGCTGAGAGATACATTCCAAGCCAGTGGATCATCCAGTTGTGGGACCATTCCCATGTCTCTTTGTCACCTTAGGTTTTCCATAAGATGTTGAGGCTTCTCGAGCCAACACTCACCTTCGAAGCTGAAGATTGTAGGGAGTTCTTAAAAAATCATGAAAATGGACTGGACCTATGACCTGAATTCCTAGAGAACCCAACGACCGTCCCCAAGGACATCAAAAGATTGCAGGTTGGCTCATTTAAAAACCCCTTCTAGGAAATTTCATGGCTTTTTACGAGGATAATAGGACAGGAAACCACGACCAACATCTCCCATATGATTCTGTATATTCTTTATTTTACGGTCAAGGAACGAGGCATCTTCGATTGGGGTAAGTTGATTTCCATTGAAATCTCTTTCCAATTGGCGCAATACAAGAAGGAGAAGAAATTATTTATGTCATCTTATTTGGTTTTTGCAATAGCGCATTGTTGTTAGTTCCCAAGATTATCTGTGTGAAAGAAGGTAAGCTGTGAATTCAACCCAGTAACCTTCTGGTATAAAACATTGTGGAGGCATAAGGCCTTCCAACATTTTTATGAAGTCTTTAATGATTTTGACACTAGAACAAATGGAAAATTATAAAGTTATAAGGCTTTTTGGATCCAAAGAAAATCCTTCCTTCTTTCCATGCCACATATATGACAAAATGTTTGTTGCTGAAATAGCAAGGCAGTACACCTATTGGTTGCATTTTTTCCATGAAAAGAGAAAAAAACAATTCATACCTCTTCCTTGGAAAGTCAGGGATTTCATATTAAGAAATATGAACAAGATTGATGAATTCATGGGCCACTTCCACAGCCTCAATTTAAAATATGATGAAAAAGTAAAAGGGTTCGACCCTAGTAGTATTTTTGTAGAACATCTATTGGCTGTTGGTTTCAACAATTCTTTCATTAACACTATTCTGAATGAAGACAGAGACAATGCCTCAGGCACTCCCACTCGTGACACCGGTGACTTGGAGATAATAGTCAACACCAATGACTCGTACAAGCAGAGAGGAAAAGGTCCAAGTCAGAAAAGTGTCCAATCCCTTACTATCACGCCAAAGAGTACAACATCTCGGAGCAACGCTCTAATGGCATAACCAAGTAAGAAATTCACCCATAGTTCTTCAGGTGGAGGAGGAGATAAGAACCCTTATTCCGAAAAAATTGAAAGTTTTCATAAACTTCCCTTGAGGAAGAAAAGAAAAAACATTGTGCAAGAAGAGGAGGGACCTCGAGGAGAAGGTGATATCCACGACCTCTCCCTCGAGGTTATGGAACTCAAAATATTGAGAAAGTGTTCCCCAATGTCGACCAACTAGAGAACACAACTCACCAGAACCCTTAGATGAAAATAATTGAGACCGAGACCTTCTATGAAGAAGATTCTTTTGCATTTCAGAGCGCTGTTTTTTATAGTGAATCCAAAAATTTGATTATTGAGAAAAGAGATGTAAAGAATAAGAAGGGAAAATCATGTTCAAAGATTACCTACATAACATGCGGCCTTCCCAAATTTCCTAGATACACCGAGCAACTGGAGATGCTCTAGACAATTCTATTGGAGGCCTTGAAGTGGAGAATGTCAGGTTAAAGGAGTGAATCAAAGAATTGGAGGAAGCTTTAATGCCCCTTCCAGTACTGGTTATTCCTTTAGCAATGATCGAGCCTACCACACCTGCGAAAAAATTAAAAGGATCGGCAAGCCTCCTCACATCAACCCGAGGCTATGTGGAAAAGAATATCAAGAAAATAATGGAATTAATAACAGAAGCTTGGGAGATGTTAAAGAGCATGGTCTCTTTTAGAACGAGAGAACACGCTTTTCATGAATATCTGCAAGCAGATTTGAAAAACGAGGAAGGTTTATACCTAGATGTGGTTTACCATTTGGTGTTAAGTTACTAATATGACAGAATTGAGAAGAAGAGAGGAGGATCTCCCTTCTCCAACCCGAATAAAACAATTGAACGCGTGCTGGAAAGAAAAGGTAAAAAACCTGAATGGTATTGTTCAAGCATGCAGACAGAACATAACTAGAAGAGAGGAATTATTCAAGAAGCTAACTGAGATAAATCTAGCTGGAAGCACCAATGAGGTCCAAGACCCGAAATTGATACTCAACTCGTTTTTCTTAACCAAGCAAGCATTTGATGAACATGTTGAGATTTTTAAAGGGTTGTCATTTGAAAATTTCTATGGCATTCTTAAATATGGTGAATATGACTTGGAAAACTGGTTAGTTGATTATTTGACTAAAAATCAAGATACTGAAGAAACATAGCAGAACATTTCTATTGATCTAAGGGACTTGGAAGGTGAACTCTTCAATATAAATATCCAACATGAAATCAGTGTGGTGCCAATGAGGAGCTACATCGA
The DNA here is from genome assembly GCA_000966675.3 of Picea glauca. NCBI lineage: Eukaryota > Viridiplantae > Streptophyta > Pinopsida > Pinales > Pinaceae > Picea > Picea glauca. The sequence continues at coordinate 198,258 of JZKD02S0844839.1, read as the reverse complement.
GGAGTGGTTCAAAAGGGTTGTCGATAAGCTTACCAATGAAGGGCAAAGGACGATTGAGACGGCTCCTGTAACCGCTGAGGAGAGCCATAAAAGGACATCATGGAGAAAGTCACAAACCATGAGATACCATCATAGTAAGTTCATATTTATCACATATTTATGTTGTTATCAAGCTCTTCATCCAGTTACTCCACCTCTTTAAATAAAAAGGTTTAACCGAAGACTGATATTTTCTTTTTTTTTCTTACCAGGTCTTGCTGCCTTCCGCCGCCCACTTTCTTCTTTCTATGAACTTCATTCTTATACATGTTTGCTTTATGGTCCACAGGAGCCCCAATCCTAGTTATTATGACAAACACATTTTAATTTCAGATAATATGTATTGAACTATATATTTTTTAGAAATTCCAAGAGAGTTATTTTGGGAACAATCTCGACAGTACTTTGTAACCGAGTTTTTTTTTTGTTTTTTTTTTAATATAAAGTATTTGAGGTTGATCTATCACTATCTCCATTTGAGTTTCCCATGTACTACTCTGTCAAAGTTCTCTTATGCATGTGGATCATTTTCTTTTAGTTTTTATGTGATCATAAATCTTTAGCCCTACTATGATGGATGTGAGGAATTATGTTTATTTACTTTAAATGTATGAATGTGTGTGTTTNTGTAGCGACAAGCTCAAGTCAAATGATGTACAATGTCGTGGAGGACTTAAGTAAGTTGAGGATAACCTTTCCTTTTACAGAAGTGGTGAAGATTCCTCAGCAGAGGCAAAATATCTTGAAGTTGTTGGATGATCCATCGAAAAGAACGAAAGTTGTTATTACCACTCCAAAACAAAATCAGAGCATGTCGACTGCTAAGCTGAGAGGTAAAATTCCACCCTTCTACGTAAATCAGAGCATGTCGACTGCTAAGCTGAGAGGTAAAATTCCACCCTTCTACGTGTCAATTGAAAACCATGATGTTGCATTACATAGTTGTTTAGTTTATACTGGTGCGAAAAATAATATAATGCCACTCGTGGTCATAGAAGCATTGGGCATCAACTGCACTAAATATTATGAAACTAGCGAGATCATATATGCCATCGATTCGAGAAAAATGCTGGCATACAGAGAAATCAATGATTTTTTTGCATGGATTACAACTGCTCCCCATATCATCACAGTTTTTAATATTATTGTGGTAGACCTGCCTCCAACATAGAGGGTTGTGCTGGGAAGAGATTGGAGCTCCATGATCAGTGGATATATAATGAACGACAATAGTTGTATGATGCTACTAGGAAAGGAGGGGGCAATGATTAAAGTATCTCGAGAGCCTTGAAAACCTTACTCCAAGAAGAAAGATAATGAATTAATGGAAAACTACGTAGACACCAGGATCAGAAACTATGTTATCTTGGACATGGAGCAGAACAAAAACCTAGAACGAGTTCAAGATTTGGAGGTCCCAGAATGTGTATTTGAAGGCTATTGTAGAATGTCATTCGATGGATCATGCTTTAAATTAGGGAACAGAGTTGGGATTGTTCTCATAAGACCAGATAAGACGATGCATTCTCACGCTGTAATACTAGAGTTTCCATGCATGAATAACGAGGCCGAATACAAAGGTTTAATCGAGGGGATGATCCTCACACAAGGAATGAAAATAGAACATCTCACTGTGACTGGAGATTCAGATTTGGTCATCAACCAGGTTACCCAAAAATACAAAATAAAAAAGGAAAGACTTAAACTGTATTTCAAAAGAGTTAATGAACTGATGGAATATTTCAACTCTTTCAATATTGCTTTATTTCCAAGGGATAAGAACCATAAGTCCGATTCACTAAATTTGGCGGCTTCATTATCAAATATAGACGATATCCTGAGAAAAACATCTTTCCAGGTGGAAAGGGCCTTTAGGCCATATGTGCCCGATAATATTAAGTACTTGCAAGTGTTTGACAATGATGAACAATTGGAGATTTTTTTGTTAAACGATGATGATGAAGAAGATGATAACGCGATTTCCGTCCCTAAAGACTACATACAAGTCAAATATTTGTTCACAAAAGACATTCATGCCAATAATATTTTTAAAGAAGTTTCAGTTCGAAAGGCGCAAGTCACAAGAACAATCAATATTGGAATGGACCAGTCCCCGAAATATGTCAATTTGGGAGTCTATTGCACCCTCGAAGAAGTTGATCAATATGTTGCCTTATTCAAGGAATATATTGATGTGTTTCCTTGCACCTATGATGACTTAAAGGCTTATGAAAAAACAATATTCCATCATATCATTCCTTTGAGGGAAGAATCCAAACCGATGAAACAAAAAATAAGAATGATGAAGCCCAAGCTGAAGCCTCTGGTAAAAATTGAGTTGGAAAAGTTGAAGAAATTAGGGATAATCTATCCCATCAGACATTCAAATTGGCTTTCAAATCCAGTGATTGTCAGGAAGAATATAGGGAAATCCGAATGTGTGTCGACTTCAGAGATCTTACCAAAGCGAGCATAAAAGATAATTTTCTACTGCCCAACATGGAGTTTCTGCTGCAACAAGTTACAAGATCGGCATGCATGTCTATGTTGGATGGTTTCTCTGGATATAATCAAGTTTTAGTGGTTGAGGAAGATAGTGAAAAACGACATTTATCACACCATGGGAAACATATGCATACACTAGAATGCCCTTTGGTTTGAAAAATGTTGGAGCTATGTTCCAAAGAGCCATGGATCACGCGTTCAATGGATTGATAGGAAAGTTCATGGTAGACTACCAAGATGACTTGACATTGCATTCAAGCAAAATAGAGGATCACATCCATCATTTAAGAAAAATCTTTGAAAGATGTAGATCATACTGTGTCTCTCTCAACCCAAAGAAATGCTTATTTGCTATAACTCAAGGAAAATTGTTGGGACATATTGTATGCAAGGAAGGGATTTACATTGACCTGGAAAGAGTTAAAGCTATTAATAAACTCAACCCCTTGACATATAGGAAGGGATTCTAGTCATTCTTAGGGAAAATTATTTTTGTTCAAATATTTGTTCCTGATTACGCAAGCATCGTAAAACCCATCAATTTGTTGCTGAAAAAAGAGTAAAGGTTTGAGTGGAAAACAAATACTTAGGAAGCATTCAACAAGATCAAGGAGGCCATCACCACTGCTCCCATCCTCAATAGTCCAGATTTTCAAAAGGATTTTAATATCTATTCATTTTCTACAAAGGTAGTTGTCGCATCCATCCTCACTTGTCACGTCCATCCTTACTCAGAAAAATAGAAACAAAGAAGAGATCCCCATAAGTTTTATGAGAAAAACTCTACAGGACTATGAGTTGAGGTATTCAGAACACGAGAAACAAGATTTGGCTATCGTAAAATTTTTGGCACACTTTCGGACTTATATACTAAACACTTATGTTATTTCCAATGTCCCCTCATCCCCTATCGAGATACTCCTAAATCAATAGTTGAGGGAATGGAATGGGCCAACTGGTTAGCAAAAATTCAAAAGTATGATATCGAGATCAAACCGTTGAAGGCAATAAAAGGACAAGGATTATGCAAGATTATGGTGAATGGGGACTCAATTGATGGGATGATTTCAATCTCAGTCGGGGAACCATTAGCTTCAGAATGATATGAAGATATCATATTCTATTTAAGATACGGGAAATTCCCTATTATAGTGAGTTCCAAGGAGTGAAGGACACTCAAGACGAAGGTGAAACAATATGTATTGCTTGTTGATATACTTTTCAGAAGAAATTTTGATGGTATACTGCTGAGATGTGTCAATGAGAATAAAGCTCCAACACTAATCAAAGAATTCCACGAGGGAATATGTGGTGGACACTTTGCACCCAATGCAACTACTCAAAAAATAATCAAATTGGGATTCTACTGGTTGTCAATCTTTAGGGACTCATACGCCATAATAAGGAGATTCTTTTCATGCCAATAGTTATCAGAAAAAATGAAGAAAGCTACAATGCCTCTACAACCGATTGTGGTGGAAAAACCATTTTCCCAATGGGGACTTGATGTCATTGGGTTGATTAATCCGAAATATAGAAAATGACACATGCACATTATAACAACTACCGATTATTTCACAAAATGGCCAGAAGCGGTGGCGCTGAAGAATTGATTAGACTCCTCAAAGGCAACATTATGTCGAGGTTTGGTGTCCCTGATAAGTTTATCATAGACAACGGTTCGATCTTCATTGGGTCAAAATTCACGGATTTTTGTGGACAATATAGGATCATTATGGGTTAGTCTTAGAATTATTATCCACAAGGAAATGGCCTTGTCGAATCGACGAACAAGACACTTGTACATATATTGAAGAAAATTGTTGATGGCAACTAGAGGAATTGGCATCTGAAGTTGACAGAAGCATTATGGGCAAGCAGGACAACCCCAAAAGATAGTACTGAGATGACTCTGTATCTATTGGTTTATGGGAAAGAGGCAAAAATTCCAATTAACCTCAAGCTTAATGCATTGATATATGAGGTTAATACTGAATATACAGAAGACACTTCACCTACCCAGAAAAGGATCAATCAATTTCTAAAGATGGAGGAGGAACGAAGGAAAGCCCTGAACCAGACTTCTCAGAGGCAACAAATCGTTAAAAAATATTTTGATCAAAGCAAAACTATGAAGAAATTTTAGAAGGGAGAACTGGTACTGCTTTGGAACAAAGCCAAGGAAAATCCATCCATGCACACGAAGTTCGAAGCACTCTAGATTGGACCCTATGTCATCGAAAAGATATTGGGATTCAACTCATATATGCTCCAAGACATGAAAGGAAAGAGGTTAATGCTTCTTGTCAACGTGCAACATCTAAAAGGGTTCTTGTCCTAGCAATTTTCGTTCTCATTGTACATAATTTTATTTCTAGTTTGTATATTCTTAATTTGACTCCATAACCCAATGGGTGGAAGCACCTAGTCACAAGATATTATGAATTCTTGACAACCCATAGGGGGTCATCATCCCACAGTTGGAGCCTGTTGTTAAGGTCGTTTCCTGCTTCCGAAAAATTCCCTCCCCTTTTCTACTCTCCCGAATTATTTTCTCCCTTTATTTTCCCACTTCTACACTTACCCATTTTTCCCTCTTACTATCCCTTTATAGTTCTAACACTTAGTCGCATTTTAGACTGCGGGTTCCTGGTTTGGCAGAATTACAATTTCTCACTTCCATATACAACTTCACATCACGAGTCCGACTGATCGTCGTGTTGTTCCATGCTTAGTCGATTCTCCGATCGCAGGTTTTCGGGTTGACGAGATCGAGTTTTCATGTTTCTGTGTTCCATGATAGACACATTGCACCAAAGATTTCAACAATCTACAATTCGATACCCAGACTCCCCAAACTGCCTAAGTGTCATTCTCCTTACATGAATCCATCTGACCACTGCACCATCCCACACTTATCCAATTTCACACCTCATACCATTGTAGGCTCTCGGGTTTGCGGATTAACAAAAATCTCAAGTCACATATTTCCCACGTCCCTCCCTGCCACCCTCGCGCCCTTCCCAATCCAAATTTACTATGATTTTAATCCTAATAACTTACCATATAGGTTCGAAAGGATGTTCATTAATAAGCGAAAGGCTCGAGGAGATCTCCCATTAAAACACATTAAAAGAGGATTTACGGAGGATTATATCATCTCCCTCCAACATTCATTCCTAACATAATTTGGAGCAAGGGAACGTTCTCGTCGACTTATGGAAGAAACTTGACAACAGTTCTATAGAGATACACTGAATATTTTCAGATGTGAGAATCAAATTTTTTAGTTGTCCATGGAATATTCCTAATATTCCTCCCCTTCTTCCCAGAAGGAAATAATCTGGACGCCTAGAATTGCGCACGCAGGGTGTGTCCCATAAGTTTTTGATTGTAAGGAGTTGGTCACTTGGTGTGCTGAGAGATACATTCAAAGCCAGTGGATCATCCAGTTGTGGGACCATTCCCATGTCTCTTTGTCACCTTAGGTTTTCCGTAAGATGTTGAGGCTTCTCAAGCCAACACTCACCTTCGAAGGTGAAGATTGCAGGGAGTTCTTAAAAAAGCATGACAATGGACTGGACCTCTTACCTGAATTCCTAGAGAACCCAATGACTGTCCCCAAGGACATCAAAAGATTGCAGGTTGGCTCATTTAAAAACCCCTTCCAGGAAATTTCATGGCTTTTTACGAGGATAATAGGACAGGAAACCACGACCAACATCTCCCAGATGATTCTTTACATTCTTTATTTTACGGTCAAGGAACGATCCATCTTCGATTGGGGTAAGTTGATTTCCATTGAAATCTCTTTCCAATTGGTGCAATACAAGAAGGAGAAGAAATTATTTATGTCATCTTATTTGGTTTTTGAAATAGCGCATTGTTGTTAGTTCCCAAGATTATCTGTGTGAAAGAAGGTAAACTGTGAACTCAACCCAGTAACCTTCTGGTATAAAACATTGTGGAGGCATAAGGCCTTCCAACATTTTTATGAAGTCTTTAATGATTTTGACACTAGAACAAATGGAAAATTATAAAGTTATAAGGCTTTTTGGATCCAAAGAAAATCCTTCCTTCTTTCCATGCCACATATATGACAAAATGTTTGTTGCTGAAATAGCAAGGCAGTACACCTATTGGTTGCATTTTTTCCATGAAAAGAGAAAAAAACAATTCATACCTCTTCCTTGGAAAGTCAGGGATTTCATATTAAGAAATATGAACAAGATTGATGAATTCATGGGCCACTTCCACAGCCTCAATTTAAAATATGATGAAAAAGTAAAAGGGTTCGACCCTAGTAGTATTTTTGTAGAACATCTATTGGCTGTTGGTTTCAACAATTCTTTCATTAACACTATTCTGAATGAAGACAGAGACAATGCCTCAGGCACTCCCACTCGTGACACCGGTGACTTGGAGATAATAGTCAACACCAATGACTCGTACAAGCAGAGAGGAAAAGGTCCAAGTCAGAAAAGTGTCCAATCCCTTACTATCACGCCAAAGAGTACAACATCTCGGAGCAACGCTCTAATGGCATAACCAAGTAAGAAATTCACCCATAGTTCTTCAGGTGGAGGAGGAGATAAGAACCCTTATTCCGAAAAAATTGAAAGTTTTCATAAACTTCCCTTGAGGAAGAAAAGAAAAAACATTGTGCAAGAAGAGGAGGGACCTCGAGGAGAAGGTGATATCCACGACCTCTCCCTCGAGGTTATGGAACTCAAAATATTGAGAAAGTGTTCCCCAATGTCGACCAACTAGAGAACACAACTCACCAGAACCCTTAGATGAAAATAATTGAGACCGAGACCTTCTATGAAGAAGATTCTTTTGCATTTCAGAGCGCTGTTTTTTATAGTGAATCCAAAAATTTGATTATTGAGAAAAGAGATGTAAAGAATAAGAAGGGAAAATCATGTTCAAAGATTACCTACATAACATGCGGCCTTCCCAAATTTCCTAGATACACCGAGCAACTGGAGATGCTCTAGACAATTCTATTGGAGGCCTTGAAGTGGAGAATGTCAGGTTAAAGGAGTGAATCAAAGAATTGGAGGAAGCTTTAATGCCCCTTCCAGTACTGGTTATTCCTTTAGCAATGATCGAGCCTACCACACCTGCGAAAAAATTAAAAGGATCGGCAAGCCTCCTCACATCAACCCGAGGCTATGTGGAAAAGAATATCAAGAAAATAATGGAATTAATAACAGAAGCTTGGGAGATGTTAAAGAGCATGGTCTCTTTTAGAACGAGAGAACACGCTTTTCATGAATATCTGCAAGCAGATTTGAAAAACGAGGAAGGTTTATACCTAGATGTGGTTTACCATTTGGTGTTAAGTTACTAATATGACAGAATTGAGAAGAAGAGAGGAGGATCTCCCTTCTCCAACCCGAATAAAACAATTGAACGCGTGCTGGAAAGAAAAGGTAAAAAACCTGAATGGTATTGTTCAAGCATGCAGACAGAACATAACTAGAAGAGAGGAATTATTCAAGAAGCTAACTGAGATAAATCTAGCTGGAAGCACCAATGAGGTCCAAGACCCGAAATTGATACTCAACTCGTTTTTCTTAACCAAGCAAGCATTTGATGAACATGTTGAGATTTTTAAAGGGTTGTCATTTGAAAATTTCTATGGCATTCTTAAATATGGTGAATATGACTTGGAAAACTGGTTAGTTGATTATTTGACTAAAAATCAAGATACTGAAGAAACATAGCAGAACATTTCTATTGATCTAAGGGACTTGGAAGGTGAACTCTTCAATATAAATATCCAACATGAAATCAGTGTGGTGCCAATGAGGAGCTACATCGAGGAGTGGTTCAAAAGGGTTGTCGATAAGCTTACCAATGAAGGGCAAAGGACGATTGAGACGGCTCCTGTAACCGCTGAGGAGAGCCATAAAAGGACATCATGGAGAAAGTCACAAACCATGAGATACCATCATAGTAAGTTCATATTTATCACATATTTATGTTGTTATCAAGCTCTTCATCCAGTTACTCCACCTCTTTAAATAAAAAGGTTTAACCGAAGACTGATATTTTCTTTTTTTTTCTTACCAGGTCTTGCTGCCTTCCGCCGCCCACTTTCTTCTTTCTATGAACTTCATTCTTATACATGTTTGCTTTATGGTCCACAGGAGCCCCAATCCTAGTTATTATGACAAACACATTTTAATTTCAGATAATATGTATTGAACTATATATTTTTTAGAAATTCCAAGAGAGTTATTTTGGGAACAATCTCGACAGTACTTTGTAACCGAGTTTTTTTTTTGTTTTTTTTTTAATATAAAGTATTTGAGGTTGATCTATCACTATCTCCATTTGAGTTTCCCATGTACTACTCTGTCAAAGTTCTCTTATGCATGTGGATCATTTTCTTTTAGTTTTTATGTGATCATAAATCTTTAGCCCTACTATGATGGATGTGAGGAATTATGTTTATTTACTTTAAATGTATGAATGTGTGTGTTTTCTGGTCCATTATCAAGAAATCTCTTTTTAAAAGAAAAAAAAAAAAATTCGCTTTCGTCCTACATTTTATAAATCTTGGACAGAGGAGTACCACCTTTATAAAAATGTAGGATGATTCGCATCCTTGTGAGGTTGTCGTTTCGGTGCTGACAGATTCAAGCGTCAACAAATAGAAACCAATTTTACTGTATATATGTTATTTTGTGTTAAGTATCTTTTGAAAATAATCTGTATTCATTTTATTCTGCTCATAAAATTCAAATCAGTGGTATGAGAGCAGTCTGGTCGTCATTCTTAATGCATGTCCCCAATGAGGTCAAGGTACAAAGAATTGGGTCTCGAGCTTGTTTCTCTTGAGGACAAAATCTATCACACCCCAAAACGACCTTTCATGGTGGGAGAAAAGAAAGATGATGGGACATGAGATCCCTTCAAACTTTTACTCGAGGAAGCCCTCATGCAACAAAGGAATGAGATGATGGATAGTTTTGCGCAAATCTTTCGACGAAAACCAACATGTGACCCATCTTCCTCAAATGAACATGCTGCCCCCTTCAAGGTACAAATCAAATTCAATATTCCTATATTTGAAGGTTAGAGAAAATATCACTTTTG
>JZKD02S0844839.1:94018-105696 GCA_000966675.3 Picea glauca | reverse complement strand
TTCCTCTTCCTCACCCCCACATACTGAAGGTGACCATTCCTCTCATTCCCATACCTTGCAGAACCATCACTTTCAACATGACCTACGCCTTCCACGGGTGGATGTGACCAAATTTTATGGCTCGGACCCCCCTTGTTGGGTAACCCAAATGGAACATTACTTCTCTTTATACAGCATTATAGATGACTTGGCCAAACTTCGATATGGTGTTCTCCCTCTAGATCAAGAACATTGGCAATGGTGGCAATGGAGAAAAAAATCTCGTCAAGGGTATATTGCTTGGACACAATTTGTGGCAAAGCTTTATGAATGCTTTGACACTGACACCAACCATTTGGGCCGTTTGACAAAGTTGAAACAATTAGGAACAGTGGAAGAATTTATAGCTGCCTTTGAGCGCCTAGTTTTTAGAATAGAGGGCATGTATGATGCCTTTTTCCGATAGTGTTTTATCAGTGGCCTCAAGGATGAAATTCGGGCCCATGTCCTCATGGCTCGGCCTGAGAGTTGGGTGGAGGCTACCAAAAGAGATAAAGAATCACAACAGGTTGTATCTTCTCAAAACTGCAAACCCTCCTTCATCCCTTGCCCTAAACCAGTAAATCCCACTACTCCCTCTGCTCCACTAAATATCCAAAAATTGACCCTGGCTGAAATGGTTGAACGCCAACTCAAAGGCCTTTGTTATAACTATGATGAAAAATATTTCCCGGGCCATAAGTGTAAAGAACAAAATCTTTTTATGTCCATCTCTGAGGAGATTTCGGAAGAAGATGAAGAAACTCCCTCTATGTCTAAATCACCTAAATCCACTAACATAACCCCTCCCTCAGACCCTCCCGAAGTAGAACCAGTCATTTCCCTCAATGCTCTCATTGGCTTCTCCGCTCCCCAAACCCTCAAGCTAATCGGTTACATCAAGCATCGGAAGGTCATCATTCCGGTTGATAGTGGCAACACCCATAATTTTATTCATCGCTGCATTGCCCAAGAAACTCATTGCTACATCCATGTTGTCAATAATTTCCAAATCATGACTACCAATGGTGGTTCCATGAAATGTGGAGGGCATTGTGAAAATGTGCATCTCCAAATTGGTGACTACCACCTGAAATCCCATATGTTCTCTATCGACATGGGAGGTTGTGAAATTGTGTTGGGTGCAAACTGGCTAAGGAATTTGGGTCCCGTTCTCATGGATTTTAAAGAATTAACCATGCAATTCGACCAAGAGGGAAACCAATATAAGTTCCAAGGCATCACCGCAGGTTCACCTAAGATCATTAGTTCCCATCGCATGGAAAAGCTGCTCAAAAAGGGTCATTATGGTGTTATCGCCCAACTCCATGCCACACAAATAACAAAGACACCTTCTATACTGCAAGACCTCCAAGCCATCCTTTCTAAACATCATTTGGTCTTTTCCACTCCCAAAGTCCTCCCTCCTTCCCGTGGTGTTCATGATCATTCCATTCCCCTTGTACTAGGAAGCCTTCCTCCTAATATCCGTCTGTATCGTCACCCCTTTTCCCAAAAAAATGAAATTGAGAAAATGGTCTAGGAACTCCTTAATGTAGGCGTTATCCGCCCTAGTACGAGCCCCTATTCGTCGCCTGTGGTCATGGTCCTGAAGAAAGAAGGTTCTTGGTGAATGTGTCTTGACTTCCTTGCCCTCAACAAACTTACCATCAAAGACAAATTCCCCATTCTTGTCATTGATGACCTCCTGGATGAATTGATTGGCGGCCAATTCTTCACTAAACTGGATCTTCGTTCGGGCTACCACCAGATACGTAAGAAAGAGGCAGATATTCCCAAGACTACCTGTAGAACTCATGAGGGCCACTATGAGTTTTTGGTCATGCCATTTGGCTTGTGTAATGCCCCCTCCACCTTCCAAAGCCTCGTGAATCATGTCTTCCGTCCTTTTCTCCACCATTTTGTCTTAGTTTTCTTTGATGATATGCTCATCTATAGAAAAACTTGGATAGACCATCTTTCTCATGTGGATCGAGTTCTCCATCTACTCTCTCAGCACCAACTTTTCCCGACACAGTCTAAATGTGCTTTTGGCACCTCAGAAGTAGAATACTTGGGTCATCTGGTTGGAAAATATGGCGTCAAGGTGGATCCTAAAAAGATTGAAGCTATGCAAGACTGGCCTCACCCAAAGACTCTTAAGAGCTTGCGTGAATTTCTAGGCTTAACAGGGTATTATTGCAAGTTTGTTAAGAATTATGGGAAGATTGCAACACCTCTCACTGCTCTCCTCAAAAATAACTCTCACTTGGACTCCAATCGCTGCTCAAGATTTTCAAACCTTGAAGATGGCCATGTGCACCACTCCAGTCCTCACCCTTCCTGATTTCACAAAGACCTTTGTGTTGGAATGTGATGCCTCAGGGAAAGGAATTGGTGTTGTCCTTATGCAAGAGGGTCGACCTTTGGCCTTTACCAACAAGCAACTATCTGAAAGAAATATGGGCAAATCCATCTATGAAAAGGAAATGTTGGCTATTTTGCATGCCATGGATCTGTGGCATCCTTATCTATTGGGGCAACGGTTCCAAATTAAGACAAACCATCAAAGACTCAAGTATTTTCTGGAACAACGCATTTCCTCCCCAGAACAACAAAAATGGGTGACTAAACTCTTTGGATATGATTATGAGATCATTTATAAGAAAGGCCAAGACAATGTGGTTGCGGATGCGCTTTCCTGAAAATATGAAGATGAAGGATCCATTTTTTCTCTTTCATTCATTGTACCAGATTGGCTCCAAGTCGTTCGTCAGGAATGGCTACAAGACCCCAAAAGTTCGCAGTTGATCCAGTAATTGCAATCCAATGCTTTAGCTTCCCCAGGGTACTCTTGGCTCCATGAGGAACTTCGATAAAAAGGCCATTTGTATTTAAGTAAACAATCAAAGCTTAAATCCACAGTACTTTCTGAGCTTCATGCTACACCCACAACAGGGCACTCCGGGTTCACCAAAACCTATGACAGGGTCAAACGTTCCTTTTTTCTGGGATGGTATGAAATAGGACATTCGTAATTTTGTAGCTGAATTTGACGTCTGTCAACGCAACAAGGGAGAAATAGTCAAATCATCGGGCACACTACAACTGCTACCGATTCCACCTGCTATTTGGAAGGATATCTCTATGGATTTTATTACCGGCTTACCCAAATCGGGAAATAAATCTGTCATCATGGTGGTTGTTGATCGCCTTTCCAAGTACGCTCATTTCTGTGCCCTTCAACACTCGTTTATAGCATCCACGGTGGCTCAAATATTCAAGCTTCATGGCATGCCACACTCTATTGTTTCTGATCGTGACCCAACTTTCACAAGCAATTTTTGGCAAGAATTGTTCAAGATACAAGGCACAAAATTGCATCTCAGCACAACTTATCATCCCCAAACTAATGGCCAAACGGAAGTTGTCAACAAGTGTTTGGAAACATATTTGAGGTGTTTTGCCTCGAAAAAGAAAAATCAGTGGGCTCAATGGTTACCCCTAGCTGAATGGTGCTACAACACTTCATACCATACAGCTACATGCATGACTCCTTTTGAAGCGGTATATGGACAGAAGCCACCTTCAGTTATATCATACTTATCGGGTGCCTCGAAGATTCAGGCGGTTGACCTAACAATTACAGCTTGAGAGGCCATTCTCCGTACCCTCAAAGAGAATTTGGCCATGGCACAGAATCACATGAAGCAACAAGCAGATCAAGGTTGCTCTGAATGTCAATTTGCAGAAGGGGATCAGGTGTTTCTTCGACTGCAACCTTACAAGCAAACTTCCCTCAAGGCTGAGCATTGTCATAAGCTAGTGCCCAAATTTTATGGTCCTTATACCATGCTCAAGCATGTGGGACAAGTCGCCTATCAGTTAGCTTTGCCCAACCATTCGAAGCTACATCCTATTTTTCATGTTTCATGCTTAAAGAAGGTGATTGGAGCTTAGTGCCAAATTCAAACCAACCTTCTAGAGTTAACTGAAGAAGGATCCATTTGGATACAACCAGAAGCAGTTTTGGACTAGCGTGAGCATCGCCTACGTCAGAGAACCATCAAGGAAGTGCTAGTCCAGTGGAAAGATACAACTCCAGCAGACGCCACTTGGGAACCAGCTACCATTCTGCAACAATTTCCTCATCTCAAGCCTTGAGGACAAGGTTGTTTTTAAGGGGGAAGACATGTTAGGGTCCTAACCTGCACATAGGTAGAACAATATATTTGGATGTAGTAAAAGTCAATATTAATAAGGGCTTTCAATAAAATAGAATAAAGTGGATGTAAAAAGACCTAATAGAAGCTTCTGCTTCTAGAAGGATCTTCCTCTAGATGCTTCTTTTTAGTATAAATAAGAGTCGAGGGTATGAGAATCCTAGCTTGGAATATTATTGTAGTAGAGCTTTGCTCAACTGGAGGTTGCCCCCTCGAAGAGGCCCGTGAACATTGATTTCATATTCAAAGTGTTATTTCTGTTGTTATTCTTATATCATTTAAGTGTTATTGTGGTGAATGTTCTGGTTATATTGTTGTTATTCTGCCATTACTAGAATTTTATTTCTGTTCTGCATACATTTTATATCTGGTATATTACAGATGGATAAGTCTTCAAGGAGATCAAGCTCAAAAGAGATAACATTTTCAGGAGTGCAGACGAAATCCAGGAGATGGGCTCGTAGGACGAGAAAAGGTTGAATCCTTCAAGCACTTAGAAAATATTCTAAGTCAGAGTAAGTCAGAAGCTCGGGAGGAGGAGCGACAGTGGTCGTTGGATCACAATGCCAAGGATCGACAACCGTCTCATCCAAACAAGGTGCACTAACCTTAGCACTTGGCACATGCAGGAGAAAGGAACTTACCAAAGTTCCGAAGTCCCGAAGTAATTTGAGGTTGTCCATCACCAGGAGGTGAATATGGACTGCCAGATACAGAGGGATACGTGGTGACGGATCACAAAATTTGAAGGAATATGTTCGAGGGTTTTCAGTTGAAATTTGATTTTCCAGAACCCCGAAGACCTGAAGTGAATCTGTACCGACAGATCCAGAGGGACACGTGGCGACAGATCGTGGACTCTGGGGAAATCTGTGTGAGAGTTTTCAGTTGAGATCTGAGACTCCCGAAGTCTGAAGAGCCGGAGAGCCGAACTAAATCTCAGTCTTCAGATCACCCGAAGTAGGATCCTGGTCGTTGATCACCAGGAGATACGTGTCAGCATATCAGTAGCTTCGAGAAATCTATTTGAGAGTTTTCAGTTGATATTTGAGACTCCCAAAGCACGAAGAGCCGAAGAAGATCTCAGTTATCAGAAGTACCGAAGTAATTCATAGTCGTCAGATTAATAAGGGGCATGGTGTGAATCTGTGGACTCTGGATAAAGTCCCAAAGTAATTCATAGTCATCGGATCTAGAGGAGATGTGGCATAAATTTGTGAACTTCGGGTAAAGACCCAAAGCAATCCTCGATCGTCAGATCCAGAGGACAGGTGGCACAAATATGTGGACTCTGGGTAAAGACCCGAAGTAATCCTTGATCGTCAGATCAAGTGGACATGTGTTAGTGGATTATAGCCTTCAGATAAAATCCATTGGGAAAAAGGGGTGAACTTTGAGATTTGAGATCTCAGAAGTCTGGAGACCCGAAGGAGATCTCGACCATTGATCGAGAAGAGAGCCACATGATCGTTGATCTAGTTGAAAGGAAAAACACCTGAAGTAGAAGTAGGTCCATTGATTTAGGAGGATAGGTGTCTGCAGATCATCAACATCGGAAGATTGATGTATGGAGGAAAGTAGGGTTTGAGATTTGAATATTCCGAAGTCTGGAATCACAAAGGAGATCACATCCATTGATTTAGGAGGGGCAAATCTGGTCTGTGGATTTGAAAAGGGCATATCTGAACTGTCAGTTCAGACAGTATCATCAAGATCAGGAGATCGACGATCCCGTAGCATTTTAGGGATTGGAGGTGCATGAACTTTAAAAAGTTGAGGGTGGGCCACAATCCAAAGCCCAGTTTTGGAGAAAGGACACGTGGAGGCTCGAGGAGAATTGTGGGCCGAAAAATAGTTTGGTTTCAAACCGCCTTTGGTCATGCTCGCAATTTTTTTTTTGCGTGAGGTCATCGCCCAAGGTCACATCCGAGGAGGGGCCAAGAGAAAAGGGGCTAACGCCAACTCCGAGACTTCACTGAAGCACGAAGGAGAAGGTCACGGGTATCATAAGACCTGCACTAGAAGCCAGAAGGGCCATTAAGAGGTGAGAATATCAAGGTCTCTAAGTCTTGTTTGACTTAGAGAATCGAAGAACCTTGAACGGAGGGTCGGGCTAAGTCCCAGACTTCCAAAATTACGAATCGTATATGGAAAGGATATGTTCCTGTAAGGAGGACAATTTTTTTTTTTTTCGCCCCATCATTGATGTGTTACAAATTGGTATCAGAGCATGGTTACAACACTTGGCCTACTTGGGCTCATGGATGAGTCACTTAAAAACTCTATTTGGAGTACTTTTAAAAGAGTGACACTCTACCTTACCTCTTTCTTAAAAATTCTGGTTAAAAATGTTATTAAAGAAAATAATGAAACTTTCTACTATGTGTGTGCATTTAAGAAATTGAATCGTGTATTGTTCATGAACTAATAGACTGTTAGCTAACAATAAGTGTTTTTTGTCAACACTCAAGCAATCAGTAAATCACGGGAAAACTTCAAGACTAAAGGATGGTGACGTGTCATGAAGTGGGGGATGGCTCCCACAATAGAGACGAAGAATCTGATGAAAGGAGGGCAGTGGAAACCCCTCTAGATCTGGATGAAACTGTAAGGAGCCTCAGGGCCAAATTACAGATTTGCAAGGCTGACAACGAGAGATTGATAAAGGAGCAAGAAAAATAAACAAAAATTAATGCAGTCTTGTTGCAGAGCTTGTCTGACATACAGAGGCAACTACAACATGAACGGGCAACCAGTTATGTGGATCGACAACATAAGAAGAGAAGTCAAATTCTACCTGAGATCCAAAAACATGACTCCATAAGTGACCACACTGGGAGAAGCACCTCGAAGAAGGCCCAACCTGGAGGCATGGGACAATCATTGGTAGAGTCCTCTAGAAAGGACGCTGGCAAATTTGAAGGATCTTCTAGTAGTAGAGCAAGCTCACTTTCTCAAAGGAAAGGGAAAAAGCGGAAGTGTTCCAAAAATTATGATCCTGAAGAATTTAAGAAAGACAAACCACCCTCTTTCGATGGAGAGATTAGGAGGGGAGAAGAGGATGAAGTTTGGATGCTTGGTTTAAATAAATTCTTCAGATTCCATGACTACTCTGAAAACTTGAACGTTCAAATAGCCATCTTTAACCTGAATGGAAAGGCTTCCATTTGGTGGGAAGACCTTAGGAATGTGAAAGGAGTCCATGAGAAGGACTTGTCATGGAAACAATTTGAGAAATACTTTAGGAAGCAGTATCTGTCAGAGAGATACATGGATGGGAAGACTAAAGAATTCTATGAACTCAAGCTGGGGTAGCTCACCATAGATGAATTTGTCAATAAATTCCTTGAACCACTGAGGTATGTACCCTACATAAAAGATGAAAAAGTAAAAATGCAGTGGTTCATTAGTGGGTTACCTCAGACCTACCGTGACAAGATTGAGTTCGACGAACCAAAGAACTTATAAGAAACTATCTAGAAGGAAAGGTATTGTTATGAATAGTTTGGGAGTAAGACAAGACCTCACGAGGATTGGAAGAAGAGGAGTAGTTCAGGATTCCAGAAGAAGGGGTCTAAATCCTCAAGATTTAAGAACTATGGAAAATATTCTAGAAGGAGCCTTCCTACTAGAAGTGTATAACAGAAAAATTTCCCCTCTCAAAGTGGAAATAAACCTTTTAAGACAGTCCCAGAAAAGACCGATAACCTCAAGAAGGAACCCTTAAAATGTTGGGGTTGTGGAGAATATCATTGATTGAGGGACCGCCCACACAAAAAAAAAAAACAGTAAGAGAGTCTATGATATCCAAGAATCTACCACTGTCAATTATGTGGCTAGGATCATGCCACGAATCTATGCAGCCTTGGAAAATAATCAAGCCGACCACCAAGCTTCAGTAGTGGAGCTGGAAGGTATGATCGCCAACCATTTAGTTTCTATTTTAATTGAGTCAGGTTATAATTTGAGTTATGTGACCCCTCAGACTATTGATAAGTGTGAAATGCAACCAATTATACATGTTAAACCGTGGTTGGTGCGATTAGCCATTGGGAACAAAAGAAAGGTGGCAGAGGTCATACCAGCCTGTCAATTCATCATGGTTGGATTGTCCACTCGAGAGACCCTTAAGATACTTCCCCTGGGATGCTATCACTTATTGATTGGTATGGATTGGTTGGTTGCTTATAAAACTAAATTGGACTTCTATCATAAAACTTTAGAATGTGTAAATGAAGAAGGGAGAAAAACGACCCTCTAAGGGATTCAAAATCTTGTCTTAGTGAGACAAATAGCAGCCCTTCAAATGAAAAAGTATTGCAGAAAGGGGTGTTCCTTATATTCCATACAGGTACTGGAATCTGTTGATAATGACAAACCAAACCTAGGGGACCACCCCATTTTAAGAGAATACAAGGACGTGTTCCTAGAAGAGATACGGGTCTACCTCTGAGAAGGGATATCGACTTCTCGATAGAACTTACACCAGGAGCGGTACCAACATATAGAATGCCATATATAATGGTCACGTCAGAGGTGGTTGAGATCAAGCTACAGCTAAAGGAGATGATGGACAAAGGCTACATCTGACCCAGTGTATCTCCGTGGGAGCACCTGTCTTTTTTGTGAAAAATAAATATGGCACACTCCGAATGTGCATAGATTACAGACAACTCAATAAGACAATCATAAAGAACAAGTATCCCTTAACAAGAATCAATGACTTGTTCGACCAATTGGGAGGTGCTTCCATCTTCTATAAGATCGAATTAAGGTCTGGATACCACCAAGTCCTGATTAAGGATGAAGACATCCACAAAACAACCTTCAGGATGAGGTATGGTCACTATGAATTCGTGGTGGTGC
Source organism: Picea glauca (assembly GCA_000966675.3). Taxonomy (NCBI): domain Eukaryota; kingdom Viridiplantae; phylum Streptophyta; class Pinopsida; order Pinales; family Pinaceae; genus Picea; species Picea glauca. The sequence continues at coordinate 96,589 of JZKD02S0844839.1, read as the reverse complement.
CATTTGGGTTAACCAATTCCCTCGCCACTTTTATGTGTTTGATGAATAATGTACTCAACAAATTCCTAGACAAATTTATATTGGTTTTCATTGATGATATCCTAATCTAATCCAAGAGCAGGGAGGAGCATAAAGAACATCTTAAACTCATACTCCAAGTACTAAGAGAGAATTAGCTCTATGCTAAGTTTAGCAAGTGCGATTTCTTTCAGAAGCAAGTCCATTACTTAGGCCATGTCATATCTAAGGAAGGGGTGGCAGTAGACCCTAACAAGATTAGATTTATTATGGAATGGCCTACCCCGAAGGATGTATCAGATATTAGGTCCTTCATGGGATTAGCAGGATACTATAGAAGGTTCATAAAAGGGTTTTCCAAGATTGGTTGTCCAATCATTGCCCTTCAGAAAAAGGGTATTAAATTCATTTGGAAATAAAAATGTGAAGAAATATCTCAGGAACTGAAATACCTCCTGACCCATGCACCCGTGCTAAAGATTGCAGACCTAGATGATGATTTCCTCGTGTGTACAGATGCCTGCAAGGAAGGACTCATAGGAGTCCTTATGCAAGAGGGACAGGTAATTCGCTACACGTCCAGGAAATTAAATGAGCATGAGATCAATTATGTGACCCATGACCTAGAGTTGGTTGTCATAGTACATACTTTAAAAATGTGGAGGCACTACCTCTTGGGTAGAAAATTTGTGCTTATGACAGACCATTGTGGATTGAGACACGTGTTTGATCAACCAAAACTCAATGCCAGGCAATCTAGGTGGATGGCTCTCCTAAGTGAATTCGATTTCGAAATCAAACACATAAAAGGAAAGGAAAATAGGGTGGTTGATGCCCTTAGCAGAAGTATAAAAACGATTCATATAGCAGCAGTAAGAACCTGTGAAACAGATGTCATGGAAAGAGTAAAAAATGCACAAGATACATATGTATTCTTCAAGACCGTGACTTCGTACCTAAGGCAAGATCCTACAGGGCTAAAGTATGAAGGCTAACATATGCTCAAAGAAGGGATGCTGACTTACAGAAACATATTGTATATTCCAAACTGTGACGACTTGAAGAGGTTCATAATGGATGAACTACATAAGAGACCATATACTGGTCACCCAGGATATTAGAAGATGATCAAGACCACTAGGAAACAATTCTATTGGCCTGGATTGAAGAAATACATAGCTAGCTATTTAGCTAAGTGCCTTGAATGCCAGTAAGTTAAGGCAAAACACCGACATCCATCACGGTTGTTACAACCCCTACCGATCCCAGAATGGAAATGGGAAACCATCTCCATGGACTTCATCACCGAATTACCAAAGTCGATTGAGCAAAATGATGCCATCATGGTTGTGGTGGACAAACTAAGTAAGTCTATTCATTTCATTCATGTCAAATCAACTTGCAAGGCCATAGATATTGCCAACATCTTCATGAAGGAGATATTTAGATTGCATGGCATGCCCAAGGAAATTGTATCTGACCAAGATACCAAATTCACTTCAAGCTTTTGGAAATCCCTGATGGTTGGTTTTGAGACAAAATTGTTGTTAATCACAACTTATCACCCTCAAACTAATGGACAGACAAAAAGAGTGCACCAAATAGTAGAAGACATGCTAAGGATGCATGTAATGCATCAACCTAAGAAGTGGGAAGACTAACTACCATTAGTAGAGTTTGCCTACAACAATGGTTATCAAGAATCCTTGAAGATGAGCCCTTTTGAAGCCCTCTATGGTAGACAGTACAATATTCCAATCAGTTGGAGTAACCCAGTGGATAGAATTACAATCGGACCCGACATGCTGAAAGAAATGGAACAACAAGTGGTTCAAATAAGACAAAATCTGAAGATTGCTCACGATAGACAGAAAAGTTATGCCGACAGAAAGATGACTCCCAAAGAGTTCAAGACCGGAGACCATGTCTATCTCAGAGTTAGACCTAGAAGAGTTCCCTGAGAATGGGAGCCTATGCCACATTGGCAGCTCGGTATTGTGGATCCTTTGAAGTCTTGGATAGAGTGGGACTTGTATCTTATAGGCTACCACTCCCTCCCATTGTAAAGGCACATAATGTTTTTCATGTTTCATTATTGAAGAAATATGTACATGATGCTAATCATATAATTGATTGGTCTGTGATCCAGGTGGAGCTGGTGGGAGAATTCCTACCAGAACCCCCATGCATATTAGACAAGAAGGAAATCTCACTTAGGAACCACACCATTGCACAGATCAAGGTGCAGTGGAAACACTTTGGCCCAGATGAGGCTACATGGGAAATGGAGGATGCCATGAGATAGGCATATCCGATTTTGTTTACTCCGGTACATACATGTCATGTTGACAAATAGAACATCAAGGACGATGTTCCTTTAAGGGAGAGGGAATTGTAACACCCTATTTCCCCCAGTCTGTAAATATAACTATATTGGCCAAGGAACTATGACAAACCTAAAAGTGTGAATGTTTGATTTGATGGACCTTTGTACAAAAGGTCGATGAATGTAAATTATGTTATTTTAATAGAAAGTGGTTACGTGCTACATGA
>JZKD02S0844839.1:57702-70429 GCA_000966675.3 Picea glauca | reverse complement strand
ACAATGGGGATTTAATCCAATAATAATAATGACATGATTAATCCACAATGGGGATTTAATCCAATAACAAAATAATAATAAGAATGCTCTTCGCAGTTACATTATTTCAACAAAACTAAGAAGGTTGTGTATAGCCGAGATGTGGTATTTAGATAAATAAAACATGTTGTCAAATATGATGCCCTACCAAGTAAGGAAGAACCGGAGAAAATAGAGTTTGATTTAAAGGATGGTGAATCAGACTCTACAAAAGAACAAGAATAATAAGAAGAAGATACTCGTACTCCAGTATTGAGGAGATTGGTTTGGGAAAGAAGGAAACTAGAAAGGTATACTCCATCTGATTTCCATTCAATTTTTGCTTTTTCTATTACTGATGATGATCCTAGAACAATTAGGGAGGCCGTGATTCATAGGATGGAAAACTCTGGAAAAAGGCCATGGATGAAGAAATGACAGCCTTGGATAATAATGAGGTTTGAGATCTAGTGGAGTTTCCGACTGGAAGAAATCCCATTGGCATAAAATGGGTATTTAAAAAGAATCTGACTGCAGAAGGCAAAGTGGAAAAATACAAAGCTCGGTTAGTAGCAAAGGGTTATTCCCAGGTTGAGGGAACTGATTTTGGTGAGATTTTTTCTCCTATTTCCAAGTTAACTTCTATTAGATTTATGTTATCTGTTGCTGCTACGTTTTATTTTAGGATCTAGGTGCTGCAAATTTCGTTTTGGGCATGGAAATTAAAAGAAACCGGGAAAAGAGGAAACTTTGGTTAAATCAGAGTAAATGTGTTGAGACAATATTGTAGAGGTTTAATATGTAAGAATGTAAACCGATCAAGGTCCCTATTCCTATTGGTGTAAATTTATCTGTGTATTAGTGTCCCAAGACACATGAAGAGGAGGGGGACATGTCTCGTGTTCCATATGTGAGTGAATTTGGGAGTTTGATGTATGAAATGGTCTATACTAGACCGGACATTGCACATGCAGTGGAAGTTTTGAGCAGGTATATGTCAAAACCAGGGAAGGAGAAATGGACAACATTACAAAGGGTTTTAAGGTATTTGCGTGGCATTGTTAGCTATGGATTGTGCTACTAAGGAAGACCAAGATTGGACAGAGTGTTGTACATACATGGTTTTGTGGATGTAGACTAGTTTAGAGATATGGATCATAGGAGATCTACAAGCGGGTATGTGTTTAACTTGTTTGGAGGAGAAATTAGTTGGATGAGAAAAAGATAATTTGTATGGCACTTTCAACTACATAAGTTGAATACATGACAACCACTCATGCAAGCAAGGAAGCAGTATCGTTATACAAATTGTGTTCAGGTATTGGGTTGGTACAACAAGTTGTAAGGATAGATTATGACAATCGGAGTGCAATTTTTCTGGCGAAGAAACTGACTTATCATTTAAAGACAAAGCATATTGATGTTCAATATCACTTTGTGAGAGACATCGTTGAAGATAACAACGAGTTGTTGATGAAGGTGGACACTTTGAAGAATGTTGCAGATTCATTAACAAAATCTGTGAGCACTGAGAAGTTCTCTTGGTGTAGAGGATCTATGGGAATTGTTGCCCTAGATTGTTGACTATGTAACCCTGTCACCCCCTGTATGTAAAGAAAACAACAAGTGGGAGAATGTTTGGGTATGTTGAATTTTTTTCCTCGAGAAACATGTCGCCTTTTTTACTTCGTTTTTTGTGTCGCCTTGATTTTCATGTCTATTGTTGGGCGATTTTTCGGCACATGGTTTTTTTTCCGATGGTTTTCTATTTCTGGTTAAGGAATTATGGTTGTTGACTAATCTTGGTCATTGGGTTAGGGTTTTGGATGTCATTGACTCCTATATGTATATTGTATTGTAAACAATGTATGATATGAATGAATATAAAATAATTGGTTTTCTTAGTTTGGGTTTCCAGGGGAAAAAATCTCTATGTAATATGTGTATTTTCCAATGTATATTTTTTGTTCTTTTACTGAAAACATGTTTACAATAAATAATTGTACAAAGTTAAAATCTATAGTTATTACAAATAATTAGAAATTAAAATTTAATGTGAATATTTCCATAACATTTTTAAAAATTACAATAATAAAAAAAATAATAAAAGAGATAATAAAAGAGGATGAAAAAACTTTGATCCTCTATTTGATCTATTTGATGATCATTATTCTCACCACCTTTTTATTAAAGCATGGAATATAAGAAGAGCCAAACATTTGCTAAGATAGTAAGGCCTCTTTTGCACTTTAATTTGATAAGATTAATGTAACTATTTGATGATCACTTTTCTCACCCCCTTTTAATTTGATAAGATTAATGTAACTATTTGATGATCACTATTCTCACCAGCTTTTTATTAAAGCATGGAATATCACAAGGGCCAAACATTTGATAAGATAATAAGGCTTCTTGTGCACTTTAATTTGTTAAGATTAATGTAATTCTTTGGGATATTTTATGGTAATTGAACATTTGGTTAAATAAATTTTAATGTGAATTGTAATTTGGTATTTAGTGTGAGTTTTTGTTGGGTGTGAATTGTTTTTATTAAAGCATGGAATATCACAAGGGCCAAACATTTGATAAGATAATAAGGCCTTTTGTGCACTTTAATTTGTTAAGATTAATGTAATTCTTTGGGATATTTTATGGTAATTGAACATTTGGTTAAATAAATTTTAATGTGAATTGTAATTTGGTATTTAGTGTGAGTTTTTGTTGGATGTGAATTGTTTTTAATTAAAATATTAATGTTATTAATAGTTTGACTATTATATTACATGGAGTTATTTTGATTGTTATTTTTTTTCAAAGAAAAAAATTATGGGAAAATTTAATGGATACTTCACATGTTTATGGATGACATTTCTAATAAACTTGTCAGAGTAAACTAATGTGTCTAGATTAGGGAATTTGAATTGGGTACTTGTTGGCCTAGAAATAACCAAATTCCCAACAACATTAACAACAACCAAGTTTAGCGGTGGCAAGAGTCAAGGTTGATATTAGACCCGAGAGGAAAACTAGAAATATTGTTTGCTTGGGGAATAAGACTGACAACAAATAATCAAGAAGAGATGCATGCCTTGTTCATTGGATTGGCCTTGATTTGTGATTGGAATATCAAGAATGATATAATATTTGGGGATTCGTCATTAATCATTAGGAAAGCAATAAAATCTAATGTAAGTCGTGGACCAAAGTCCTATCTAGAATGATTGGGAGGATTGAGGAACTCATTTCTTATTTTAAAATAACTGATTTCTTTCACATTCATCACACATGTAATTCACAAGTGGATGGATTAGCAAATTCTGTAGTTTATTTGGACAAAGGGGCATTAATAAAAAATGAGGGCGACCTTGACTTATTATTGATTCCCCGAGTATGAAGCATCCAAGTCGATTGCATGGTATGGTTTGGCATAGTATTGGCATATTTACTTTGGAGAGGTTCAAGGAGGATGCCATAAATCTTCCTCACCCTCTAGTACCTCTCTCACACTTCAAATGTTGTAAGCATGATGGGTGTGTTAACTCTAAAGAGATGGGCTTTCATGGTGTAGGTGGGATGTCTTCAAGTCATTTTTGAAGCATCTGGTTGTTGGCTATAGTGGGATTTGGGTTTGTTTTGTATTGCCAAATTCTTTGTTTGTATGCAGTAAGGAATTGGATGTGGAGAGCTTGTTTAAATCTGTGCAAGGAGCCTTTGGTGGATTTTGATATTGAGGTTGCTCTAACAATTGTTGGGCCCATTATTCTATCATTATTCATGATGAAGATAATCACAATATTAGGTTTGTGAGTGAGCGGTGGTAGGACTTGTCAACTCTCTCCATATTAGTATCAACCATGTCTAATAACAACCACTTAAGAAAATGTGCCAATAATTGTGGAATAATGGATATTCATAAGGTATAGAGGAACATGGCCATCTAGTTGGAATGTTTACATAGGGAAATTTCACACACCAACATGCAATTAGAGATTCAATTGATCAAGCAAGTGGAATTGGCAGAGAAATTAGGAATGCAGAAGCATAGGATGAGAAAATCATGGCAGACTTAGACATGCACTACAACATTATCCTCGATTTTGCTCGTAGTTCTCAATATCCCGTGGGGCATACCTTTGATTCCATAGGATCAATTAAATAAAACTGGTTAGAGGATGTGACAGTGCAACAACCTTGTGAAGATCATGAAGACTTTATGCAAACAAAGCAAGGAATGCGAAGCCCAGGAATAGAAGACACTATCATGGAAGAAGCACACAATGGGAATGACTTCACCTAGTGCTGACATATTTTTATGTGTTGTCAATGATTTTGATAGGAGGGAAATTTATTAGGCTATATAGATATAGATTATCTTAGAAGCAAATATGAAGTAGATATAGTCATAATGGATAGTGGATAAACAAATTTTTGAAAACTTTGGAAATTTTACTTTTGGTACTACAATGTAGTGGACAATCTCTATCTTTTGTTGATCAAATTTATTATGTGTCAATAAAGATGAAAAATAATAGAAATGCAAATTTCTATACACTTAAAAAATCTTGAATTAATACTTGGTACCATGTAACACACTCTTAATAATGTGGTTTGGTACAAAACAATCACAAATAATGCCAAACAAAATTGCCTCAAATTCCCATTCAATATGATTTAATTTTTATAATAGTATTCTCATGTATATACACATTTATAAATAAATATTATTTAACATATTTTAAAATTATTATAATATTTTTATGCCGAAGGCATATCTTAGGGATAGGATTTTGAAAACCACCCTTTATCCATCCACCTGCCATCTATCCTTGGTTATGAATCTCTACTTCCAAGTTAGCGAACAATGTCAGCAAAAAAAATTAAATTTTATCCCGTTTTTTATTGAGTACAATATATATCATCTTTAATGTATGGATGCACAATGTATACCGCTTTAATGTATGGCTGCACAGTGTATATCGCTTACAGTTGATTGAGTGGTCAAAGTAGTATATAGAACAGAGCTTGACATTCATTAACGATATTACCTTTCTTCATTCTCTCAGGTCACTGCCTCTGCATCTGTTGCACCGCCTTATTCACTTGCCTTCTACACCACTGAACAATCAGTGGATAGAATTAGAATTTGAATCCACTGTTCTATCGACACTCAAAGCTCTGTTTACGGTCGGGGTCGAATTAGATGGCAAACAGATACACAAATTGAGATTGAGGTCAGAATGTTAGGTAGCTTAACTAAGCCACATGCCACAGTCTTCCAACGACACAGTTTTACCTACTCTTCTGCTATCATCCTCTATGACAAGTCGTTGGAGACGCACAATAAATCCCGAAGATCCTCTTTGGTTTTCAAAAGCAGGGCCAAGAAAACATCATCCAAGCATTTTGGTATTTTTGCTCGTCGGTTGATTAAAGATCCTGCAATGGCTTTTGGCGAAGAGAAGACCCTGCTACCACAAGAAACACCTTTGAATCATCAACTCCATCGAGGAACAATATGTGTCGCAAGATATGATGGTTTCATAGGGCCATGGCTCATCATTCGTTTGCTTGAGCGAGGATACACTATTAGAGAAATTATGCGAGACACTGGTTGGTTTATAATACTTGGTTTAATAGTATATGCATCTCAGACTGAGCACTTTCATGGAACTGATTTTGTTTGCATAAGAGAAACAATTATACTTACAGTAATGGTGTTCATAATTTTCTATTTATATAGGTAAACCCTTGAAGACAAAGCATCTGTTGGATCTGCCTAGGGAGAATGAGAGATTGACGCTCTGGAAAGCAGATTTGGATGATGAAGGAAGTTTTGACATCGTCGTTGATGGGTGTGAGGGCATTTTCCATGTTTCCACTCCCATGGATTTTAAGCTCGAGGATCTCGAGGTCTGGCTCTCTTTCCTTTGTTATTCATATGTCTAGAGTCATTTTTTTACTACTTTTTAAGAGCCCTATGCTTTTCCAGTGTTTTTGGCCCTAGTCTGTTATACAATTTTTGGATCGTAACTGCAATCAACATGCTATATTCTGACTATTAAGTTGTTGTCCATGTATACAGAACGAGATACTTAAGCTGACAATCAATGGGGTTTTGAATGTTATGAAATCGTGTGCAAAATCCAAGTTTGTGAAGCAAGTTGTTTTCACCTCATCTGTTGGGAATGTGAATTTTACTGACGATTTTCAAACACTAGGCAAAGTTTTTGATGAATCATGTTGGACCAATGTGGATCTTTGCACAAAAGTTAAAATGGTCGGATGGGTAGGATCATGAATCCTTTCATTTACTTCACCACTATACACAATACACTTCGTTAATATGCCATAATAAACAGTTCCACAGTTGTCAGTCCATTCCATATCTGAAACCCCCCAAAGCCACATATCTTGCCAGGTAAACCCCAAAAGAAAATGGAGAGTTGCGTTTATATATATAATGGTTAACTGGTTGTGGTTGATATACCATAATAAACAGTTGTCAATCCATTCCTTATTTCAAATTCTCAAAGCTACATATCTCATCAGATCAATCGCTAAATAAAATGGAGAGTTTATATAGATAATGGTTGGTTGTGGTGAGTATGATTGGTTGGTGTGCCTTACCCTCTTTTATGGGATGTGTTAGGTGGATGGACATTATCATATTCCACTTATCTTTTTTTGTTGAAATTGTTTTTTCAAGTATCTTCTTATACTTTTCTACCTAATAAACAAACAGATTAGGATCTTTTTATTTTTCTGGGACCAAGCTACCGGTTTGATAGGAGAACTTTCCAATCGATGGTGTTGGAACAAGTTTGTTATCTCCAACGTTGTAGGGTTTTGGAATGCTGGAATTTCATGGTTAGGAGCAGGTAGAGAGACGCGGGTATTGTTGAGTTGACCAAGGGGAAGATGGGTCTAGCGGTCGAGTCCCTTGCTCAAAAAAATTCTTTTGATGTGGGTGTTCCAATAGTTCTTTATCCCGTTGATCGTCCGCCCGGGAAATCTCCACACAATAAGAGACCACATGTACAGTTTCAGGGATTGATTAATATAAGTTCAATCCATAACTGGAACTTCAACAATGAGATTTTCATGACAGATCCAGGTTTAATATGTCTGTATAGATAAGGGAATCCATCGGAGCCTGCATCTCTTTCCACATCTCAGCAGCCCTACAATCGAAAGATCAAGAAACATTACATATAATCTCTTAAGTCAATTTACAAGGAGCTATTGATTCCATTGAAAAAGAAGAGCACATGCAAGCAACCCACAACCTTGGAAAGAGAACGCCATACCCCTTTATCCATCGGAGCCTACAGCTCTTTCCGCATCTCAGCAACCCTACAATCGGAAGATCAAGAAACATTGCATATAATCTCTTAAATAAATTTACCAATGGCTATTGATTCCATTGAAAGAGCACAAGGAAGCAACCTGCAACCTTGGAAGAGAACGCCAACTCCCTTCCCCTTGGGCTCGAAGGTAAGTGATGAGGCGATTGTCTTCTTGTTTAGTCTAGGCCCCTTTGTTCCATTGAAAGAGCACAGGAAAGAAACTTGTGGCCTTGGAAGAGAATGCCAACTCCCTTCCCCGTGGGCTCGAAGGTGAGCGATGAGGCGATCATCTTCTTGTTTAGTCCATGCCCCTTTGTTAATATGAGATTTCTCATAGCACATAGATCTCCCCATATTTTTAGAGATAGAAGAATAATGAAGATGCAAAGAGACAGAACCGGTGAGCACTCTCAATGGAATACACAACCTTCATGGTGATCATAATGATCCTTCTCATAGGCACTCCTTGTGTGCAATGGTGTGCAACTCCTGCAACGCTTAACAGACACTCGGTGACGATTTGGGTGTTTTTAGTTGCATTTGTTTTTCTCTATCGGGCTTCAAAATTCTTCAAAGAAGGTTCATCAATCATCTCATTAGCTATTGAGTTAATGTGCAATCATTAGCTATTGAGTTAATGTGAAATATTTATATCTGTTGATTGATGTCATGGGTTTTAGTTGGCTTTTTCATGGTAGATATTATTGTAATTTTGACACCCATTGAAGTGATTTTTTCCTTTATTTTTTTGTTGGTTATGGTAGGATTAGAGGGAGAATTTTATATGCCTACTATTCATCATATTCTATGTTGTTTGCATCTTTTTGGCTGAGGTTAGTCTTATATATATTTGCTAATTCTTTTTTCTAGTTTCATATTTATTTATTTTTAAATGTTTAATGGGATGGAAGCCATGTAAATGGTTGCATCTTCTGTACTTGATTGATGAGCATAGTTGCTTGGTTTTTATGCATAAATATATCACATCATTGAATTTCTTCTTGATCATGTTATATTAGTAGATCAATTGAAATCATAAGCAGATAAACCTTGATAATAAAAAATTTGTGAGTAGCCAATGTAGATCTCCCAAGCCAAAACGAGAACCCTGATACCTAATAAGTGTGGCTTAGCTCAAAACAAAAAAAGAAACTACTTAAGACCTATTTATAAAGTAGTGGAATACGCTACTGCCTATAAGTGTGGCTTAGCTGAAAACAAAAAAGGAAACTACTTAAGACCTATTTATAAAGTAGTGGAATGCTTCCATCTTCCTTGGCTTTTCAATTTGAAAATTTCTTTAGGTTTAAATATGCTTTTAACTGGTCTCATCTGAGATACTCTTCCCAAACCTCCAGCAAATGAGGCTTAGTTAGTATGAACTTGAAAATGATGAATTAAAGTAGACTAGATGGATGATCATGTGTGCATTCATCAAACATGCTTGCCTCTATTCAAACTTGAAGTTGAAAGCTACTATGATATTTCACCATTATATAGCTACCTATAGATTGAGACTGAACCAATCAAATAAGAAACCAGTTTGTTCAGATAATTGGAAGAAAAGACTCCACTGTGTGCTTAGTGAGCTTGAATCAAGTTATTAAAACTGCATGCATTTCCATTCATCATAGGCTTCAGGTAGCGCATATCTCTTTAGGTTTTTCCCTCTCTATGTAAATGCTTCTGGTACAGTAATCAAGGCTTCCCATTTGGATTATCATGTTACGACTTAAAACTGACAAATTAGACATTCCAAATTGGGTAATTATCTGTCGCAAGTCCTGTTTATTCTACTATTTCCTTTTATAAGCATACATATGTATTAAGAGATATATCCTTGGACTTTTCATAAACTTTGGTGACTTTTCTTTCCACTTTGGTTGATTTACTTCTTGTTTTAGTTGTTTTATATTTTTATTATCTCGTAGTTTTAGTCCCTTGCATGTTTTGATCATTAAATGCACATAATCCTTGTATTGCATTCAAATCTGTTGAATATTCTCCATGGTTGTGTTTTATCCTTCCCTATTTACTATGCTTATAATAATTTATAAGTAAGCATGGTTAATAAGAAAATAGGGTTGCTTATAATAATTTATAAGTAATTTCTTTGCATGCCTTTGGTTGAAAGTCTACATGTTTGAATCATTAAACTATTTGATAAGTTAAGATTTATCTTTGAGATCTGTAGGATGTAGCATGGCTTTCTATGGTATGAAATTGACATGTAACTCACATTAGAGGGCACATCTATCTGATATTCTTCCTCCTCCATGCTAAGGATCCTTTAAAATTTAAGAATGTTACTCTACAACTTCGAGACTATTTCTTAATAAACGTTGACCAAAATCATTATGAATCTGTTTATTAATTAACATTCATAAAAATCATTATGTAATATGGGAAGAAGGAAGAAGGAAGATCTCAATTCGATGAATGCTACTTCCAGATTTTGAACAACATTATGCCTTATGCCTTCTAATTTCGATATAATTATCGTCAAAATTTTGTGTTTAGCTCCATCTCCATCACTTGCAGCCAACATCATAAACGATTTCAAGATGTGAGAGAACCTCAAGGTCTACAACCTTGTAAGGATGGGTTGTAAGAATCACAAATACATCACTTGCAGCCAACATCATAAAAGATTTCAAGATGTGAGAGAACTTCAAGGTCTACAACCTTGTAAGGATGGGCTGTAAGAATCATAGATATATTGCAATTAAAATGATCTTATTTGTTGTTGGTCCACTATTTTGATGATAACCTCTTATAATTATTGAAGCTTGTACAATTTGAAAAGAGAGAATGTATATCCCCATAGACTCAAGAGTGTGACATATATTTCGGTAAAAGGGGAAAAGAAAGCACCAAAATGTGAAAAAAATAATGATAGAAGTGTTCAAATGAATACTTTCTATGAGTCTTGGTTCTTTGTATTTGAAAGAGAATAAAGAAAAATTGTTAAAAATAACCTTTTTACTTCTCCCCCTTCAATTCCTTGTCCTAAACCCAGGGAAGAGGAGGATTGAGAAGTTGGAGGAATACACTTACCTTTGAAAGGTTTCTTATGAGGGACACGATAAGATTATTTACAAAGTTACAAATTCAAAGTATCTCATTGAAGTTGAGAGTAGATAAAATCAAGAATTATGTTAATTTATATTTAAATTTAATATTATCAATTCACTATTAAAATATAATTTTGAATTATAAAATTTGGATATATATATATATATTTTATTCTTTTCATATTTAATAAATGAAAAGTAAATTAAAATGTATATGTATAATAAAATAAAATCAATATATACAATAAATCAAAACCAATCTATACAAATATTATTATTTAATATTAAAATATAATCTTGAATTTTATGATGAAATTTTAATTTTAATTTATTTTATACTTTTTATTATTTAGTTGTAAACTCAAAATCTAAGGTTCCTAGCGGTGGGCTCCTCTCTCAAGAATATATATATATATATATATATATATATATATATATATATATATATATATATATATATATATATATATATGGTGTTGTGGTGTAGTCGGTTATCACTTCAGTCTTACACATTGAAGGTCCCCAGTTCAAACTTGGGTAGTACCATTAGTCTTTTCCGGAAATCACGATCTTAGTGGACGTTAATCATCATCATTATACATAACATTAAAAGTGCTATTTGTATGAATAAATTACTATTTTCACAGTGAAACTACAAAATTGCAAAACCTAGAGAATCATCAAAAGCAAAGTCACGCTAACATCTAAGAAGCTCTTTTAAAAGTGAGAAGTATGAAGAGACGCACATTTTTCTATTTTCTTTTCAAATATGGATACTATTAAAAAAATTGCAATATACACTGTCATGAACGATTTGTTGTTTACTTTTTTTCGACATTTCTATCATTTCTGGGCTACAAAGTGTGTATTTATATATATCTCCAAATTCCCTAGAGGAATCAAATACAAATGATAATCGAATGAAAATGTGGCCATACCAATTGTGCCATCCCTTGACTTTGTCAGTTTGACATCTAGAACACTTTGTCCGTCCTTTCGTTAAATGAAGTTAGTCACTGACTTTGACATAATTGTCAGAGGTATAGACTTGCAAGATCCTTGTGTGGTGACCCACAAATAAGTTGGTAAATGCAAGCTTTGGCCACTCAATGTAGATCTTATCCTTGGAAAAAGAGTGCCACCTAAAAATGATGTCAGCCCTGCATAGAAGAGAAGACAACCCATAAGCATTTTTAGTTATTTTCTTACAATATCCTCCCTTTTTATCTTTCTTTCTGTACTTCTCTGGAATTTTCCATTTGCAACATTGTAGCTTTGAAATCTTTTTTTTGTTTATGGTGCATGAATGCATAGTTAAAGGAAGAGATTACCCAGATAGATAAAACAATGAGCTTTACTGGTTATTGTTCAATTCTCTCTATCTAAAAGCTAGGCAAGTGTGCACATCTAGATTGAAAATGTTTTTCATAGTGCTCTAATGTTGAGTTTTGTTTTATATTGTAAATGACATTTCACATGAAGAACAATGTTTTTAACTAAAATATGTTGGTTGATCATTATTCAATTTTTACAATGTTTTTGTTTTAAGTTTTTAAAGTTTTGATAGCTTTAAATTTATTTATAAATTTTATTTTATTGTTTTTAATTATTAATAAAAATTAAATTGTAATTTTTATTTAAAATTTTGTAAAAGTTATTTTAAATTAATGAAAAAGTTTTGATAGCTTTAAATCGATTTATAATTTAAAAAACATGAATTTCTATTATGTTGTTTTTAATCATTTGAGTTGTTGGGTTACACATGCATTTCAAGCAGTTCACAAAATATAATGAAAGTTCTCATGTACATTTCTTCGAAGTATAAGATGGACATGAAGGTGCCTAGGTTAGCTTTCTTTTTTAATACAATTCATGGTTGTTGATTGAATCACAGTTTTAAATTACTAACACATTTTGCAGGTGTCTAATATTATCATTAATGAATTTTGTAATTATAACACTTCACAAGGAATATTTGTGGTTCTATGGAACTGGTTATGGAGTTAGAGAGAGTAATCAATGACAAGGGATCCCATATAGATGGCAGTAATGGTAATGACAAGGGCTATAGTTGGTTGTTTCGAGAAAGTGGATGCCCCGAAATTTTCACTATGAAGGATATTGACATAATATGTTTTTTTCCAAATAATAAGTACCTAAGTGTGATTTTGGCCTTTCTTGATGTTTGGTATATCTCATACTTGATTGTAAGTTTCTTTTACTATTTTATTATTTATTAATGATGGACACCAATATACTACTACCTAATGTACATAGAAATAATCTGGA
>JZKD02S0844806.1:0-14316 GCA_000966675.3 Picea glauca | reverse complement strand
AAATGGGGACATCATTTGCATGATTTTCCAATGTTGTAGAAATACCAAAGTATGCTAAGGAATTTATTTTTTAACTTTTGCAAGTCAGTAGGGCATGAAGAGAAGGACTATCGTGCATTTGATATGATGAGAGAGTGCACTTAAAATATGTATAGACTTGAGGAGGAAAATTTTATGACAAAAGGAGGTGGTCCAAAGTATAATAATCAGAGAGGATTTATCAAGTAAGTCAAGGAGGATTTTGTATTGGTCGAGGTAGAGGAAGTTTTGGAAGAGGAGGTCGGGGGCCAATAATATGCCACAATTGTATTCCACCGATAAACTTATCTCGTGACTGCCCAAATCCTTGTACAAACTGCATGTATTATAGAGCACTCAATCATGAGAGAAGAAACTATCCTCAATTACTTGTGAAGTGGTAGGAAAGAGGTAATCAGAATGTACAGAAGATATCAACAATGATATGCATCGAAGGACCCAAAATAGAATATGTCACGTGTGAAGGATCTAAGATAGGCACTAATGAGATAAACAGAGGGAGGAAAAGTGATAAATGGGTGATAAAATCAGCAGGACCTATGTTGACATTTGACCCACAAAAAGAAAAAAGGACATGTCAGTAGACAATAAATGGGATATTAGGACCAGATTGGATAACATCAATATCATATGCAACACCTCTGGTTGTCATGCCTTTGATATATGATCGTACGACTCTAGGAAGGCACATTTAAAAGGTAAATCCTTTGAAATAATTTTATACAAGTTGTTTAACATTGATGAAATATGAAAATACTTTGAATGCATTGCGTGAAATGATTGATCATTGAATGCAATAAATGGATCTTCCTATTACGTCGAGGGTAGTGAATCAATTACTATGAAAAAATAGGACGAATGACAAGTTCATATTAAGTGCACATATTAGTAATTATGACATGGAGCAGGTCATTTTAGACATAAGTTCTAATGTAAATGTTTTTCCGAAGAAAACATGGAAAATGATGGGGAAGTTGAAGTTGATTCGATCTCCCATCCAGTTAAGATTGTTGAAGCAACACAAAATAGTACCAATTGGTTGGTTGTTAAGGCTACCTATGAACATAGATAGAGTGTGCAGTGTAGCTGACTTCGAAGTCATTGAGATTGTGAAATATTCAACCATATCCAATGTTAATGGGGATTGAATGGGCCTTTTACAATCAAGAGATTATTAATATGAAGAAGAAGGAAATGATATTTTAAGTAGGGTACTTGAAGGTTATTGCACCATTGGATCCGACAGAAGGAAAAAGGTACATAGAGCCATCAAAAGGGAATGAAATTGATAACATATATAATAAGACTATGTGAATGGATGACTACATTAATCTGACTATGGATGATGCCCTAAGTTGGAGAAGCATTAGCTCATGTGAATTAGATTCAAGGGAAGGAATGAAACATTGGAAAGAAAGGAAGCATGAAGTATCAACTAGATGATGTGCCCACATCACTCAATCATTGCGCTGGATTGGAACAGAGTTATGTGACCACCCAAGTATGATAGTTTGGATGACATATACTCTTTTTAAAGGAACTTGAGTTGTAAATAGCTGAACAAAAAACATTGTTTGAATTATATGTTCTCTTGAAATCCACTCTAGCTAGATGGTGGGATACAAAAAAAAAGGAATAAAAGACTAAGAGGAGTGTAGAAGATTGATGCAAGTTAGATTTAGTACATATGTTGAGTATATTGTGTAGAAATATGTAGGAGTAAGTTACTTGGAAGATCATATTGTGAAGTGAAAAAACATATGGAGTTTGGTACCGCAGAAAGAATGGATGGGTAGATTCACACATAGATTGGAAACGATCCCTAAGAATTGGTACCTAGAACTAGAAATGTGGAGAGAAACCATAGATTGGGATGATATGAATCAAAGTTTTAAGGTAACATTTACTTTTGAATGTGGGTCAATAATATCGGGACGAGGAGAATCTAAAAAATATACAAATCCCTGAAACAGAGAGGAAACACTAATTCAAAGGTCTGAAGCTTGGATTTGTTGTGTATGAACAACCTTTAAGGATTCATAAGCTCAATATTAGGAAAAAACAGAATCCAAAGTTTGTGGAGATAGGAGACTACTGAAATGGTGAAACTGTAGAAAAAATTCAGACTTACTGCATGAGTATCATGATCTATTCTCAACCATTTTTTTCAAAAATGAAAGTGATAGATGATGAGCTAGGAAAAGTGAATATCCCTTTGAAACCATATGATAAGGAAGTAAGAAAAACACCCTATAGAGTGAATCCAATGTATAAATGGAAGGTAAAAGAAGAGATAGGATAAATGTTAGAAGCATGAATTATTGAACCAATAGTGGAATCAGAATGGATAAGTCCAATGGTACTACAAGATAAGAAAACTTGAGGAATCAAAATTTGTGTAGACCTATGAAAACTCAATGATGTATGCCTACATGATCCATTTCCGACAAATTTTATAGATGAAATACTTGAGAATGTAGGGGGGAAAGAGGCCTACTCTTTCACACATGGATTCTCGGGATAACACCAGAAAAATATTGCACAGGAAGACATATATAAGACTACCTTTGCAACATAGTCGGGAAGATACCAATAAAAAGTGATGCCTTTTTGGCTAAATAATGCACTTGGAATTTTCTCGAGAGTACTTGTCGCAACTTTTTAAGGAATTTATTCATAAGTTACTTGAAGTTTATTTAGAAGATTGGACTATGTTTAGTCTCTTGAAGAATCACATAGAAGTATTAATATTAATGTTGGATAGGTGTAGACAATGTCATATTTCATTGAACTTGAAGAAATGAATTTTTTGTGCACCTTTTGGAATTTTGTTGGGCCATGTGGTATGTAAGCAAGGCTTACTAGTGGATCCTGCCAAGATTGGAGTGATCTTGGACTTGCAACTACCTATATCAATAAGATATTTAAGAGAAACCCTAGTACATACATGATACTGGAATTTCATTAAGGGATATGCACAGATTAAAACACCCATGGAGAAGTTGTAGAAGAAAGAAGATAAATTCCAATGGGAGGAGGACTGCCAGAAAGGTTTGGACACATTGAAGTAGAAGTTAGTGACTACACCAATTTTGATATTACCAGATTGGAAGAAGGAATTTCATGCTCATGTGGATGCATCATCCATACATCTTGGCATTGTATTATCCAATCCATGAGAAGGATAGTTATACGATCCAATTTCATTTGCAGGTAGGAAGTTTTCAACAGTAGAAAAGAACTACACTACGATAGAATGAGATGGATTGACAATGGTGTATGCACTACAGAATTTTAAACAATATTTGTTGGGTTCTCATTTGAATATGTATATGAACAACTCCACTCTAAGATATTTGGTGAACAAGCCAGTGTTGGGGGGGATAATTTTCATATGGTTTCTATTTTTCTAAGTGTACACCTTTGAATTATTTTTTAAGCTAGGTAAATTGAATGAAGTACAAAATTACTTATTGTGCATTCTATCAAGAAAATATGCAGGGAACCTAGATGATGGTTTACTAGATGTGCATTTATTTGCAGTTCGAATACTGGAGGACTACCTGATAGACATTGTGAAATTTTTAAGTACATGAATGGCTCCATCAGAGATGACAGTTGCACAAACGAAACAATTAGTGTTTAAGGTAGTGGACTATCATCTAATTGTAGGGAACATATACAAGTTAGGTGCAAATGGGGTGTTAATATGATGTGTATTAGAGAATCAAAGGACAATGATACTATCAAAAGCTCATGGAGGTGTTGGTTCACATGTGTAATACCCTAGGTTCAAGTTATATTAACCAACAAACCCTTCAGACACCAACCCTTTCAACATCACCTGCATGCAGAAAATGTCTCACCTGAGCTATCTATGGGGAACACATGAACCAAGTTTCTGTAGTGGTGAGAGAATGTGAGTTGATTAATGTATTCATTAAAACCTATATGTACAATGTGCAATATTAAAATTCTTTTTAATCCTTAATTGATTCATACATACAATTGTGATGCAATTTACCATATCACTTAGTTATTGAACCATTTAGTCTACTACACAACATCAAATCAGCAAAAGAGCTATATATAACCATGCATAATCAAAATAAACATGAATAAGAACATAAAAATATGTTCAACATAGAATTTATCGTGGTTCAACTAACCATGGGTTGCGTCCACAATTGCTTGCTTCTTTATTATTATTCTTTAGGAAACAATCTCAATCTTACATGTTGTTCTACAATTGATACCCCATAATCAATACTCATCCCACCTAGCCTTTGAAATACAAGCTTCCTCCCATTCACTCTCCTAATTTGTAGATGCAAGATCTCTTCCTCTCAGTCTCTCTTATTTTCCAATACTCATCATATTGGACTAGACAAAATTGAGAGAGAGATAGAGATAGCAACAACCAACTACATTAGCCAACCTAAAAAAAAATAATATCAACAACCCCTAATCCGCTCGAACCATTACATATTTATACATGATATTAGGGATTAAAACCCTATGAAAACTTTTCATGAGTCGGTTACAACTCTTTCCTTGGGTGGATTTTTCCTCCTTTTGCACCTACTTTTCCTCCTTACTTTATCTTCTTGGTATTCTTCATCTTCTTTATTTTCTTGATTTTCTTGATATTCTCGATCATATTGATTTTATTGATCTTCTTGATCTTCTTCTAAGTCTTCTTTTACTGTTTGTTTCCTCCATACTTAGTATTTTACTCAAAATTGTATCCAATACTGCCTATCCAACAGGCCCCCAACACTCACTTGTGGCTCGTCCTTAGCCACTTAGGCCTATTGTGTCACCATTTTCCATGCCTCCATAAAGATTTGGAGGATCTCCCTAGTTGTATATACCTCTTTCACAACTTTTTCTTCCTTAAAATTTCCTCCACGATCTTTCCAGTCAAATCTGTGAGCTTCTCCTCACTATTCTGCGTTGCTTGCTTCATCATGCCATGTGTAGTTTACAAATCCATTATTACCCAAATTTCTTTGTCCTATAGGGGTTTCAAATTCTACGCAATAATCTTTTGTTCTTCTTTCATTTGTTCTACTACAATATACAACTATTTGTTATCCAGAATTGTTGTCATACGTTTCACGAATGAAAAATTATTAATGCTTCCATTTGGTTGTTGGTAATTCTCTTGTGCTCTCCTTATTTTATCCTCCATATCCTTAAACTATGTATTCATCATGATTTTGGGTCCAAATATGCATTCTTGTTCTAGGATTTTAATTTTTTCAAATCCTTATGCATTCTTGTTCTAGGCTTTTAATTTTTTTCAAATCCTTATGCATTCATGTTCTAGGCTTTTAATTTTTTCAACTGATGTCTACATTGTCTTTTCCCTTTGTTCTCTTTCTTCTGGTGGTGTCCCTAGTACTGTGTGTGATTCCAAGTCTTAAATAATGGTGAGAAACCCTTTAATGACTTTGCCAATATTTGACTCATGTTATTCCATTATGGCTTCTACTATCATTGGTACTTCTAGGATTTCTTTATATAGGTTTTGGATGGTCGTTTGTATCTGCTACACCATTTTTTTGGATTTGTTCTTCTCCTTTAGTGATTTCTCAACCTTTTCTTTAGCCTCACTATTCTGCTTCAGTGTTATTTCAACTTTTTTCTCCACTGTTCTCTTTTCTTATAGAGTTATTGTGTATTCCTTATGTAGTTCTATATTTTTTGCGACAAATTGTATCAACTCTATAGAAGCAAAATCTGTGTGGAATTGTAATTCCTGTGCGATACCTATGTGAAATCCTTATAGCACCATTGTGGTCATATGTGAGACGAATAAGTACAGGTGACTTAGTCCTTATGCTTGTTCCTCCATCTCAGGTGTGGGGAACCCAATTTCATATGTCGGTATTTTTATCACTCTGTGTCCTACATCCATTTGTGAGAAGTGAAAAGTGGTATATTATACTTCCCACGTCGCGCCTATCGATTGTCCATCATTGAATATTATTTCTACTACCTGGCTTACTATCTCCAGTTGTTATTTCAATTCAGTCAGATTCTCTTTCATATTCTTACCTATTTATTCTTGCAGTTGTAATGTCTGGTGACCTACCTCTTCAATGGCATATTTTACTTGATAACCAATCCTATCCATATCATCCTCTGCAGTGTGTAAATGGTCGGTTCCTTGTGCTCTTTCTTCTTTTTGCATGCAGATGGGGTTGGTCTTGTACCCTTGTATTTTATTTTATCACCTGTCTTGAGTATTATTTTATGCATTTTTTACGTTGATGGTTTTGTCTATGTCACATCCCTTGCGCCATTTCCTTCATTGTGTTCCTAATCATTCACTGCACTATTGTGTTGTTCCACCTCTTCATTCTTTGGAAGTGTCACTGGTGGGGAATCGTCCTTTCTTGGTGGAATGTAGTCATGGGAGAACCTAGACTCCAATGAGGATTCTCTGAGAGTCTCCTCAACCTTTGTTTCTAATGGTGATGCTTTTGTGTGAGCCTTATTTGGTACGGGTGTTGGTTCTTTCAGTAGTGCCATTTTTGTAAAACTGGTGATCCTTAGAAGTTTCGTTGGCTTCGTGTCTCCTTCTTGGCTCTTCTCATGTTCTTTTTTTTCTCTTACTTGCATGAAACTTGTAGTAACAATAACTTACATTTTTCAACCCTCAACTTATTTTGTACCCCCTTTCCAGTTGTTCATATCTCTTTGCGCCTTAACTAAATTTTCCAATCTGGTAACGGGGTTGATTGAATTCTTGATTAAATGTTCCTTTATTACCATATTTGTCATTGATTTTTTTCCTTGTACTCCCATTCTATCATGATTTCTAGCAATTTTTTCCACTTATGATCGTAGAGTGTCTTTATGACCTATCATTACCACTTTGTAGTTGTTGTTTCCACCTTTTTTTTTATTTTAATGGTCTTATCAATACTAGACTATGAAAATATTCTCGCTTTGTTGTTCATTTACTACACAATATTTTTCTTCTTTGTATTTTTTATTAATTGGCACAATTTCATCAATTTACTCAATAATCATTCCTTCTTTGTAGTTTCTTGTGTCTTTGTTCTCTATTTTTTTTTATCTTTTTATTTTTCCTTTCTTTTTCTTTGTTTTTCCTACTATAGTACACTACTATGGTCATGTCTTCTTCTATAGCTCACATTATTATGCAAATTTTTGTCCCTCTTTATAGGGTTTCAGCCAACTTCCATTCACCATTCCTCCCAAGAGTTCTCCATTCAGTGTTTCCAACTACGTAACACCTATCTCTGTCACCTGATCTAACCAATGCTTTCGGGAGTTTCTGGGATGCTGCATAAACTTGTTCTCATATAACAATACTAAGTCTCCAAATTTGAATTTTTTCTTCTTAATATGTCGATCATGACATGCTTTCTCTTTAGCCTTTTGAACTTGTTGGTGGAATACTACGACAAATCTATCCTCCTCAAGTTGTAATAATTGTGACAATCTCTCCTCTATTATGCTAGAGTCCGAAAGATCAGTGATAGTTTCAATGCACATACTCAACATAATAAATTCCATTGGCATGATTGCATCTTGTCCATAGACCAATATAAAAGGTGTGTGTCTTGTCAGTTTATTTATTATGGTCATGTATGCCCATAATACTGCAGGAACCCTTAATTCCCAATCATCTCTTCCTCCGTTGCATATATTTTTCTGCGCATTATCTAGGATTTTATTAAATGATTCTACTGTTCCATTGACATGAGGGTGATATGGTGTGATCCTCTGATGGTGGAATTGAAATTATTCGGTCAATGTTGCAATTGTCTTATTGATTAAGTATGTCTCGTGATCACTCAATAAAATGCACAAACATCCAAATCTTGTCACTACATTATCAAATAGAAAGTGTGAAGAAGTCTCTACACTGAAATATATAACCAGTGTTTCTTCTTCCCATCTGGTCAAATATTCTATCGCAGTAACGATATACCTAGCTTCTCACTGGTGGATTGATTGGTCCAACAAAATCTATCACCCATTTATCAAAATCTTGTAGTGTAACTTATGGATTCAAAGGCATCTCATGCCTGATGGATGGCTTTCGTACCCTTTGGAAGACATCAAATGTTTGACACTACTCTTTGGCATCCTTGTGAAGTGTGGGCCACCAAATATCTATGCACAAAATCTTTTGTGTTGTTGTTAAATGGTACACAAAAAACACATTTCTTCAAATTTAGTGAAATCTATCATTGTCTACACCTATCCAACATCAATCTTAGTAATTCAATGTGATCCCTTAATAGACTAAATAAAGTCCAATCATCTAAGTAGAATTTTGGGAACTTTTGAATAAATTCCTTAAATACTGCAACAACTACAGTTGAAAATAATATATTTGTGTTCTTTAATCCAAAAGGCATCATTGTATAATGGTAACTTCCCCATTTTTTTGCAAAGACAATTTTTTTCCTATCTTCCTGCACAATTTTAATATGATGAATCCTGAGAAATGGTCTATGAAAGAATAGGCCTCTTGACCCCCTACATTCTCTACTACTTCATATGTGAATGGTGTCAGAAATGGGTCATGTATGCATGCATAATTCAACTTCCTTGGATCCACGTAGATCCTAATCCCTCTTGTTTTATTTTCCTGCACCACCATTGGACTTATCCATTTTGATTCCTCAATGGGTTCAATGATTCATGCTTCTAGCATGTGTTCTATTTCTTCCATCACCTTCTCTTTTTATTTTGGATTCAATCTGTAAGGTATCTGTCTTACTTGTTTAGCACCTAGTTTTAGTTGGATTTTCATCTCTCTTAACTTTCCAACTATCCTTTTATCTCTGAAAATTTAGTTGGGGAAAGATCTTTATATTCACACAGTAAATATGCAACCTTTTCTATGGTTTCATCACTCCAATAATATCCTATCTACACAAACTTTGGGTTCTCCTCTATCCCAATAATCACTTTACGCATCTTTAGTGGTGTTTCATATGTTGTGGATTCAATATATATACCTTTTACAACACGTTTTCCCTCTGTTTCAGGTACTTGTACATTTCGAGGATCTTCCTCATCTTGAGCTTCTTGTGCAACATTGTAACATTTCAGTAATTGGTGGACTATCATAGAAGCGTTGTGCACACTACATACAGATATTACCTCCATTGAATATTCTTCTGAGGAAAATTTTCATCTAATAGCCTATACCATTGCATATAATAATGGAGATTCATTCTCAAAAGTTAACGTTACCTTAAACCTTTGAGTCATGTAGTCCCAGTCTGTGGTATCTCTGTGCATATCTAGTTCCAAGTACCAATTCTTTGCAATCATCTCCAATGTATGTATGACCATGTGCATCCATTATTTGTTCGATGTCTTGCTCCATATATTTTCACACTTTGAGACATGATCTACTATATTTCCTTTCCCGATATAGTTTTGCACGATATATTCCACACTGGTACTGAATATCACTTGTATCATTCTTATACACTATTCCAGTCTTCTATGCCCTCTTTATGCATAGCCCACTATCTCGCTGGGGTGGCCTTTAAAACAACATCTAATGCCAACAATCTTTGTTGTTCAGGTATTTGTAACTCAAACTTATGTACAAACATTTCTATATCTGTCAATCCATCATACTCGGGTGGATCGCATAACTCCATTCCAATCCAATGCAATGATTGAGTAATATGGGAACATTTCCTTGTTCAGACTCCATCCATCCTTTTCTACCAATGTTCCAATCCTTCCTCTAAGTCTGATGCACATGATATAATTCTCCTCCAACTTATAACACCATCTGTAGTGGGGTTAAAATAGTCATCCATTCACGCAGTTATATT
The DNA here is from genome assembly GCA_000966675.3 of Picea glauca. NCBI lineage: Eukaryota > Viridiplantae > Streptophyta > Pinopsida > Pinales > Pinaceae > Picea > Picea glauca. The sequence goes on along the minus strand of JZKD02S0844806.1, from coordinate 4,429 downwards.
ATACAAGTTGTTAATTCCATCCCCTTTTGTTGGCTCTATGTACCTCTTCCCTTATTTTGTATCCAATGGCGCAAAAACCTTCAATTCTTCTACTTCGAAGATCATTTCCCTCCTCTTCAAATTATTTTTTTCCTTGTTTTAAAAGGTCCGCACTAATCCCATTAATGATGGGTATGGTTGGTTATCATCCACAATCTCAATAACTTCAAAATATACTATATTGTGCACTCCATATATATTCATAGGTATCCATGTCAATTGGCCAATCGATACTATCTTATGATCATTTGTTAATCTTAATTGGACAGGGGACCAAATTAACTTGGGATTCCCCATCATTTTCCAAGTTTGTTTTGGTAACACATTCACATCGAAACCCAATTCTAAAATCAAGTTGTCCACATCATACTCCCTAATATGCACACTCAGTCTGAACTCTCCATTGGTTATTTTCTTGAGCAGTACCTGATTCACTACCTTCTGTAAGGTAGAAGTTGTCCTTTCTTTTGTGCAATGGTTAATCATTTTGCATAATGTATTCAATGTATTTTCATCCTTCATCAACTCTAAACAAATATTCAAAAACTATACCAAAGTATCTTCTTTCTTTAGTGTCCCTCCTGGTATGGCACGATAATACATTGGAGGCATGTCACCCATAGGTGGTGCAAATGATGTTTATGCTACTCAATTTTGTCCCAATATCTGCTTTCTTGTCTTCTTATAGGTATCCTTTTCTTGTTGTGGGAAAATTTCGGTGAAGTCCTTGTTTCTTTTTTTACCCATTGCTCAGCTTACCTTCTCCGATTGGCCAGATCAATCCTTGTTTTTTCTCTTCCATGTGTAACAAATACTATTTTGGGTCATTCATCATGTATCTTTAATGATATATTTTGAACATTTTGATTCAGGTTTTGATTTTGATTCCCCCTTTCCTGCCACTTTGTGATTAATTAAGGGTAGTCTTATGTTGCATTCTGCAATGCTCAACAATATGTGCATGTTGTACAGGGGTTCTGGAAATCACGAGCTAAGTGTCCTCGTTGGTTATAGTTATAACATATTATTAGGAATCTTCCTGCTCTTTTGAAATTTTCTCTACCTCAACCTCTTTCAAATCCTTCTCGTTTTGCTTATTTAAATCCTATTTGACTATTATATTGACCTCCTTTTGTCACAACATTTTTCTCTTGAACTATGTACATGTATGAACTGTGCTCGTTCATCAAATCGAATGCACGACAATCCTTATCTTCATGTCCTAGTGACTTACAAAACATTTTGAATAAATTTCTTGGTGTACTCAGGTATTTATGCAGCAATGGAACATCATGTATATTGTATCCCCATTTCTTACATATCTCACAATATAATCCTCCTAGTAATGGATTTGGTTCTCCGACTTCCATGTATTATGCAACGACCAGGAATTCATATTTATGGTGACCTTCAACCCTACACTTAGTACATGAGATCTGTTCCCGTTTCTCCTTCCCCTTTGTAATATTTGCTAATTAAATGGTGAAGGAAACTAGTTGTTTGTAGACCTACATGACCCCCCCACTATCTCTTACAAGACATGCTTCCAACTTCATTACAATATCTAAGGCTTCAGGTTGTGATGTAACTTTTTGTTTTATCAATGGGACGCATATGCATGGAAAGAGTCCCACAATAAACCAATTCATGTGTTGTTGATTAGGGATTTGGAATGTTAATCTACCCATCATGTGTTTTAATCTCTAATGGAAGTCCCATACTAATTCAATATGTACTTATTTTATTTCTTTTAACTCTGTAATGTATTACAGCTCAAATTTTCTTTTTTTTTGAATTCTTTCAACAATGCTTGTGTAATTTTCGGTAAGGTTCTCGCTTGGCCTATTAGTGTAGTACTTTTCATCTTCATGTAACATACTAGAGAGAAACCTATGAAAGTTGTTTCCAACTGTGCGATCTTTGCAACCTCATCTTGGACATTCTTCGCAGCCCAACTGGTCTCACCTACAAAGATATGTTTTTTTGGGTCCTCTGACACAATTCCCTGAAACTCATGTAGTTTCAGTGTATTATCCAATACAATCATGTTGTTGTGTGTCATCCCTCCCCTTGGTGATACTAGTTGACTCTGTCTCAATGTGTTGTTTCCAAATATTTGAATACTAATATTTTGACTTCCTCCAATGACTACAAGGGATTTTGACAAGTATTCAAATGTGTTTTCACATCTAGGTGATGCACATGGGGTTGCATATTCGACACACGATTCAAACTAAATAGGAGTTACTAGTTCTTTTGTAATAGGAATGCATTGAGGATCCTCCGCTTCACCTTCTATACATTGTACTTCTATAACATGGAAGCTTGCACAAGGTTCTAGGTACTCATTGTGTTTCTCTCTCTTCTCAACCTCAGTTTTTAACTTCTTGTACCTTCTTCCATTACGCAATACCCCAAATTCATCTTATCCTTATGATATTCCTTCTTCATTTTTATGCATCCTCAATCCTCTCCTTCATTATTCATTTCTTCTCTCCTAGCATCAGAGCATCTCCTAGGAAAGCATAGTTCCCCTATGTGTGTGAAGTCCTTTAGCTATCAGAATCCATCATCATCATGCATTTACCACACAACAACATGTTTATCCATGTACTCAATCCTTTCATGAACCTACCACACATGTCTTTAAAGAAATCCCATCTGAAAATTCTATACAATTGTTTGCAATCAATTGTGAATTCTGTAATATATCCCCCCCAATGTACTATCCATCCAAAAATCAAATGCACAGAAAGTATTATTACTTACAGAATCCAATTATCTTATAACCAACTCAAGATTCCAAGTCCTTGGTGCAGCATATCAATATCCTTTAATATTCTCCACTAATCTTTCTATCCATTTAGTCAAGATAATTGGAAATTTTCCAAAGAAGATCTCATGTGGGTCGATATACACATATATTTGCATCCATTGTTTGTCCTTCATCCAAGGGTTTCTATTATCCTTCCTGGAGAATTATCATTCCTTCTCTTCTATCCATTCTGAGATTTATTTCTTAGTTAACCTCCAAAACATTTTGTCGAGTACAAATTTTGGGTCCTGACAACAGAACCATTTGTTGGCATGTAGGTGTAAGAAGATAGGTTCAAGTTATCTTAACCAAAAAACCCTTCAGACAATGACCCTTTCGACATCATCTACATGCGGGTGAAGTCTCACCTGAGGTATCTATGGGGACTTCAGGAACCAAGTTCTTGTAGCAGTGAGAGAAGGTGAGTCTATCAATGTATTCATTAAAAATTGTTTGTACAGTGTGCAATATTCAAAGTCTATTTAATCCTTAATTGATTCATACATACAATTGTGATGAAATTTACCATATTAATTATTTATTGAACCATTTAGTCTAATGTGCAACATAAAATCATCAACATAGATAGATATAACCATGCATAATCAAAATAGACATGAATAATCACATAAACAAACATTCAACACAAACTTTAACATGGTTCACCCAACCCTGGGCTACGTCCACAATTAATTGCTTCTTTATTCTTCTTCTTTAGGAAACAATCTCAAGCTTGCATGATACACTACAATGGATACCTCATAATCAATCCCCATCCCACCTAGCCTCTGTAGTACAATATTCCTCCTATTCACTCTACTAATTATTAATCACAAACTCTCTTCCTCTTAGTTTCTCTTCTTAGCCAATACTCATCATACTAGACTAGACAGACTTGAGAGAGAGATAGAGAGAGCCACAACCAACTACTTTATCCAACCAACACAAAAATAATATCAAAAACCCCTAATATTCCCAACCCATTACATATTTATACAAGATATTAGGGCTCAAAACCCTATGAAAACTCATCATGAGTCGGTTACAACTCTTTGCTTAGGTGGTTTTTTCCTCCTTTTTCGACCACTTTCCCTCCTTAATCTATCTTCTTGGTCTTCTTGATCTTCTTGATTTTTTTTATCTTCTTGATCTTCTTGATATTCTTCTAAGTGTTCTTTTATTTCCCTCTTTGAACCTAGCTTCTCCCCTTTTCTCCTTTTCTACACATTTCCTCCATAGTTAGTTTTTTCCTCAAAATTTTATCCAAAATTGTTGGTCTAACATAGGGTATTGCAGGAGGAAACTACGCAGGTACAGAGACTATGCAAAAGGTTTTATGTGCAGGGTTCTAGTGGTCCACACTTCAAAAGGATTCTAAGGAATATTTCCAGGCATGTGATGTTTTTGAAAGGTTTTGAAATCCATCTAGGAGGGATCAAATGCCTTTGCATCCATATATTACACTACATTCTTTTGAAAAATAGGAAACAAACTTCGTTGGACCGATAAATACATTAGACAAGAGATCAAGAGATAGGTATATAATCACTGTGACAAAGTATTTGACCGGATGGG
>JZKD02S0844795.1:0-14316 GCA_000966675.3 Picea glauca | reverse complement strand
GTTTCAACGCACTCTTATTGGGAGTGCCGCAAAATGGTACATAGAGCTTGATCGTTCACGATATTCCTTTTTTGGCGAACTGGCTATGGATTTCCTTAACCATTTCCAGTTACCTGTGAGATACGACGCCGGCACAGAGTTGCTGGCCAATTTCGAGCAAACGTCACTGGACCATATCTTGGATCATATTCGAGAGTGGTGACGCCGAAAGAGTCTTATCAAGGTACCCATCCCACCAGAATTCCTACTTGAGTGGTTCCTTAAGTCTTTAGTTCCGCAGTTATCAAAAGACGTCGCGACTTCAGGGGTCTTCTCTGAGGAAGAAGCCATCATGAGAGCTCAACAGTTTGAGCTTATCTATTCTCAGTCTGGTCTATTGTACACCATCCTACCGGATGCACCACGATCGATTCTGGACAAAACCAGACAGAGAGCTGGACCACATGCTGACGGTATCGCTGGTTCGGCACAAACCAAGCCCGCTGAGCAATTGACTAAACAATTGCAGCAATTATCTATACAATACTCAGCGGCCAGCCAGATTCCTGCTTTGGCTTCTCCTCCTACTCAAACGTCAGAAGTACACTCTGTACAGACGACTAACCCAAAGGCCAACCAGCAGCCTGAAGGAAAGAAAAAACAACACAAGAAGAGTAAGGGGGATAAGAAACAAACTGATAATGCTGGCGAGCGCACTACGGAAAAGAGGAAGGCGAGGTATCTGTGCAACCTGTGTGCGGAAGACCACCCAACCCATCTATGCCCTCGACTTGCAGAGGCCCAGAAGTTTGTCACACAGCAATATCAAGCCGTGTTGACTAATCCCTTTCAGAATGGGCAGAATTTGACTCAAGCCTCTGCAAGTACCGAGGGGGGCAGCCACGGAAATTTCCCTCCCCCTAGTAATTCCTCTTCCGCGAACGTATATATGATGAAAAGTGATGCTTTCATAGCGACTAGAGCTCACGATTATAGAAAACCAAGCGCCTCTGAGAAGGGAAAAGAAGCCGAGATCCCATCTCTTCCTCTACAGATCGAGAAGACGTTGGGTGAAACAATGACTCGCATCCCAAAAGGTGCGTTTAAACGAGCTTCTCATAATCCAAATGCAAGGGCTTCCCAGAACTACTCTATGGTGGAAGATTTGTCACAAACCCCTTATGCTATGTCCGCTTTGGAAGTCCTCCAAAGTTGCCCTGCTCAGAGAAAAGCCTTGTTAACTGCTTTAGGCTCTACTGAGACTTGTAACCCGGGAACGATCATGTTAGATACAACTGACTTGAAACCTCATTTGCCTTACCACGTCGCGTTTCAGATAGTAGTGGCTCACCCCACGAAAACCTTTACATGAAATATCTTCCGCACGGTGGTAGATGAGGGCGCTTCGACTTGCGTTATGTCGTTATCATGTTGGAAAGCCATTGGCCAACCTGAGTTGTCTCCGTCACCTACTCTTCTCACTGCATTCGATGGTCTTTTTTTCCGACCGCATGGCATCATTCCTTCTTTCCCGGTGCAGTTAGGGGGAAATACCGTGTGCGTCGAAGTAGAGGTAGTCGATGCTCCCATCAATTACAATCTATTGTTAGGTCATAGTTGGACTTATACAATGCAAGTGGTGGTCACTACAGTTTTCCAAGTCCTATTGTTCCCACATGAAGGTCGGATAGTGACCATTGACCAGTTATCCTTCTCTCGGCCTGACTCAGCTTTGGGGGCATCCACGGTTCCCATGGTAGATAATCCTCAAGCTGGGGTCATCAATGTAGGAGTTGGTTTGTGCCCATCTTTGATAGGTACCTTCGATTACCCACCTCCTCAAGGCAATGTCAAGTTTATATCGACTCACCACAAGGCTGAGATTTTCCATGTTTCGTCGTTCTGCACGACTTACTTCCAGGATCCATGGATTATTCCTTCCCCATTAGACACGATGGATGCGACAGGGCATGCGGGCATGTCTACGCCCTTGTCGGCCAGTGAAGTAGCGTACTCTCTAGTTCACCAAACTTTAGCTACTCCTGATCCGATTCTCGCACAAGAGTTGGATCCGTTACTAGAGCCTATCTGGGCTTAGGATTCTCTTGTCAATACTGATTCATTAGACTTAGTCTTGCCTTCTAATGAAGCCATAATCGAAGCAATGACTGGTCCGGACAAACCCTGGGAAGATCTTCATCACAGATCATACTTCCTCCCAGAGTTACACCGAATCGAGGTAGGAGAATTCACTATCACCATGATGGGGGATCAGCCTTGTCCCATTAACCTCTTGGCTACACAGGATATTTATGCTGAGGGCAACATGGCGACTATCGCTGCCATGATACCTATCAATATCTCNCGATGAACGCCCAACATCCTATGTCCTTCATGGGGAATCAAGAAATGATGTCTCCTCAAATGCAAAACCCTTATGCTGGTCAGGGCAATGGTTTCTATCAAAACCCGGGCCAGCAGCCAAACTTTTCCTGGCAACCTGGTGCCATTCAAACTCCAGGACCCTTTTATCCTGGCTATCAACAACAACCTAAACTTCCTTTCTTGGCAACATTACACTTGTCGGATTTAACACGGTTGTTGAATGATCCTATCTGTCACGATCCGCGTTGGCCTCCTATGCCGACGAAGTTGCCTTCAGACATCCCAAAGTTCGAGGCCAAGCCTAATAAATATCTAGGTGATCACGTGACCACTTTCCACTTATGGTGCTCATCTAACTCACTGAAAGATGACTCCGTCCAGTTGCGATTGTTTCAACGCACTCTTATTGGGAGTGCCGCAAAATGGTACATAGAGCTTGATAGTTCACGATATTCCTTTTTTGGCGAACTGGCTATGGATTTCCTTAACCATTTCCAGTTACCTGTGAGATACGACGCCGGCACAGAGTTGCTGGCCAATTTCGAGCAGACGTCACTGGACCATATCTCAGATCATATTCGAGAGTGGCGACACCGAAAGAGTCTTATCAAGGTACCCATCCCACCAGAATTCCTACTTGAGTGGTTCCTTAAGTCTTTAGTTCCGCAGTTATCAAAAGACGTCGCGACTTCAGGGGTCTTCTCTGAGGAAGAAGCCATCATGAGAGCTCAACAGTTTGAGCTTATCTATTCTCAGTCTGGTCTATTGTACACCATCCTGCTGGATGCACCACAATCGATTCTGGACAAAACCAGACAGAGAGCCGGACCACATGCTGACGGTATCGTTGGTTCGGCACAAACCAAGCCCGCTGAGCAATTGACTAAACAATTGCAGCAATTATCTATACAATACTCAGCGGCCAGCCAGATTCCTGCTTTGGATTCTCCTCCTACTCAAACGTCAGAAGTACACTCTGTACAGATGACTAACCCAAAGGCCAACCAACAGCCTGAAGGAAAGAAAAAACAACGCAAGAAGAGTAAGGGGGATAAGAAACAAACTGATAATGTTGGCGAGCGCACTACGGAAAAGAGGAAGGCGAGGTATCTGTGCAACCTGTGTGTGGAAGACCACCCAACCCATCTATGCCCTCGACTTGCAGAGGCCCAGAAGTTTGTCACACAACAATAGCAAGCCGTGTTGACTAATCCCTTTCAGAATGGGTATAATTTGACTCAAGCCTCTGCAAGTACCGAGGGGGGCAGCCACGAAAATTTCCCTCCCCCTAGTAATTCCTCTTCCGCGAACGTATATATGATGAAAAGCGACGCTTTCATAGCGACTAGAGCTCACGATTATAGAAAACCAAGCGCCTCTGAGAAGGGCAAAGAAGCCGAGATCCCATCTCTTTCTCTACAGATCGAGAAGACGTTGGGTGAAACAATGACTCGCATCCCAAAAGGTGCGTTTAAATGAGCTTCTCATAATCCAAATGCAAGGGCTTCCCAGAACTACTCTATGGTGGAAGATTTGTCACAAACCCCTTATGCTATGTCCGCTTTGGAAGTCCTCCAAAGTTGCCCTGCTCAGAGAAAAGCCTTGTTAACTGCTTTAGGCTCTACTGAGACTTGTAACCCGGGAACGATCATGTTAGATACAACTGACTTGAAACCTCATTTGCCTTACCACGTCGCGTTTCAGATAGTAGTGGCTCACCCCACGAAAACCTTTACATGAAATATCTTCCGCACGGTGGTAGATGAGGGCGCTTCGACTTGCGTTATGTCGTTATCATGTTGGAAAGCCATTGGCCAACCTGAGTTGTCTCCGTCACCTACTCTTCTCACTGCATTCGATGGTCTTTTTTTCCGACCGCATGGCATCATTCCTTCTTTCCCGGTGCAGTTAGGGGGAAATACCGTGTGCGTCGAAGTAGAGGTAGTCGATGCTCCCATCAATTACAATCTATTGTTAGGTCATAGTTGGACTTATACAATGCAAGTGGTGGTCACTACAGTTTTCCAAGTCCTATTGTTCCCACATGAAGGTCGGATAGTGACCATTGACCAGTTATCCTTCTCTCGGCCTGACTCAGCTTTGGGGGCATCCACGGTTCCCATGGTAGATAATCCTCAAGCTGGGGTCATCAATGTAGGAGTTGGTTTGTGCCCATCTTTGATAGGTACCTTCGATTACCCACCTCCTCAAGGCAATGTCAAGTTTATATCGACTCACCACAAGGCTGAGATTTTCCATGTTTCGTCGTTCTGCACGACTTACTTCCAGGATCCATGGATTATTCCTTCCCCATTAGACACGATGGATGCGACAGGGCATGCGGGCATGTCTACGCCCTTGTCGGCCAGTGAAGTAGCGTACTCTCTAGTTCACCAAACTTTAGCTACTCCTGATCCGATTCTCGCACAAGAGTTGGATCCGTTACTAGAGCCTATCTGGGCTTAGGATTCTCTTGTCAATACTGATTCATTAGACTTAGTCTTGCCTTCTAATGAAGCCATAATCGAAGCAATGACTGGTCCGGACAAACCCTGGGAAGATCTTCATCACAGATCATACTTCCTCCCAGAGTTACACCGAATCGAGGTAGGAGAATTCACTATCACCATGATGGGGGATCAGCCTTGTCCCATTAACCTCTTGGCTACACAGGATATTTATGCTGAGGGCAACATGGCGACTATCGCTGCCATGATACCTATCAATATCTCNGCCACCACGGTCTCGACCGCAACTATGTCGCACAGTGGAACGACCCCATCTATCACGGCGACCACACCTCCTTACACACCTAGTGCAACAGGCGCTCCCTTTTCATATGGTATGCATAGTTCAGGAACAAGTCCTGCACTCACTTCTTCCATTTCACAGACTTTGGGTCTGGGGGAAGGGAGCTCTAACGCTTCTCTGCAAGGTCAAATTGGGGGCATTCCTGTCCCTTTCAATGTTTTTCCTTATGCTGGAGGTCATATCCCTCCTTCATCCCCTTCGCTCGGTGGATTGCCTCAGAAGTCCGCCGGGCTACCTACACACACGAGTCCATTTGGAGCTGGGAGTCAAGGACCACCTGCACAAACTCAGCCGGTAGGTTCGTCGCCGTTTGTTTAGAACGGGACAGTTGGTAATAACACTTTCGCATCCGCTGCTTTCCCATCAGGGGGCACACCCATTTTTGGACAGTATACGCCAACACAGGGTACTATTCCTGCGCTGGGGGCACATATACCATAACCTTGGAACTCAGGACAAGGATCCGTTCCTTCATTCGGAATGTCGTTCTGGGGCAATTCTTTCCACAGTCAATGGAAGCCCGGACAGACCTCCGTGCCTCTCCCCTCGGGACCGGCATGGGGTAATCCTTCCCAAAGTCCATTTAATACAATGAACGCCCAACATCCTATGTCCTTCATGGGGAATCAACAAATGATGTCTCCTCAAATGCAAAACCCTTACGCTGGTCAAGGCAATGGTTTCTACCAGAACCCAAGCCAACAGCCAAACTTTTCCTGGCAACCTGGGGCCAGTCAAACTCCAGGACCTTTTTATCCCGGCTATCAGCACCAGCCTAAACTACCTTTCTTGGCAACATTACACTTGCCGGATTTAACACGGTTGTTGAATGATCCTATCTGTCACGATCCGCGTTGGCCTCCTATGCCGACGAAGTTGCCTTCGGACATCCCAAAGTTTGAGGCCAAGCCTAATGAAGATCCAGGTGATCACGTGACCACTTTCCACTTATGGTGTTCCTCTAACTCATTGAAAGACGACTCTGTCCAGTTGCGATTGTTTCAATGCACTCTTATTGGGAGTGCCGCGAAATGGTACATAGAGCTTGATTGTTCACGATATTCCTTTTTTGGCGAACTGGCTATGGCTTTCCTTAACCATTTCCAGTTACCTGTGAGATACGACGCCGGCACAGAGTTGCTAGCCAATTTCGAGCAGACGTCAGTGGACCATATCTCAGATCATATTCGAGAGTGGTGACGCCGAAAGAGTCTTATCAAGGTACCCGTCCCACCAACATTCCTGCTTGAGTGGTTCCTTAAGTCTTTAGTTCTATAGTTATCCAAAGACGTCGCAACTTCAGGGGTCTTCTCCGAGGAAGATTCCATCATGAGGGCTCAACAGTTTGAGCTTATTTATTCTCAGTCTGGTCTATTGTACACCATCCTGCCGGATGCACCACGATCAATTCTGGACAAAACCAGACAGAGAGCTGGACCACATGCTGATGGCATCGTTGGTTCAGCACAAACCAAGCCCGCTGAGCAATTGACAAAACAATTGTAGCAGTTAGCTATACAACATTCAGTGGCCAACCATACTACTGCTTCGGCTGCTCCTCCTACTCAAATGTCGGAAGTACACTCCGTACAAACGACTAACCCAAAGGCCAACCAGCAGCCTGAAGGAAAGAAAAAACAACACAAGAAGAGTAAGGGGGATACGAAACAAACTGATAATGCTAGCGAGGGTACTACTGAAAAATGGAAGGCGAGGTATCCGTGCAACCTATGTGCGGAAGACCACCCAACCCATCTATGCCCTCGACTTGCAGAGGCCCAGAAGTTTGTTACGCAACAACCGCAGGCCGTGTTGACTAATCCCTTTCAGCATGGGCAAAATTTAACTCAAGCCTCTGCAAGTACCGAGGGGGGCAGCCACGAAAAATGCCCTCCCCCCAGTAATTCCTCTTCCGCGAACGTATATATGATGAAAAGTGACGCGTTCATAGCGACTAGAGCTCACGATTATAGAAAACCAAGCGCCTCTGAGAAGGGCAAAGAAGCCGAGATCCCATCTCTTCCTCTACAGATTGAGAAGACGTTGGGTGAAACAATGACTCGCATCCCAAAAGCTGCGTTTAAACGAGCTTCTCATAATCCAAATGCAAGGGCCACCCATAACTACTCTGTGGTGGAAGATTTGTCACAAACCCCTTGTGCTATGTCCGCTTTGGAGGTCCTCCAAAGTTGCCCTGCTCAGAGAAAAGCCTTGTTGACTGCTTTGGGCTCTACTGAGACTTGTAACCCGGGAACTATCATGTTGGATACGACTGACTTGAAACCTCGTTTGCCTTACCACGTCGCGTTTCAGATAGTAGTGGCTCACCCCACGAAAACCTTTACACGGAATATCTTCTGCACGGTGGTAGACGAGGGCGCTTCGACTTGTGTTATGTCGTTAGCATGTTGGAAAGCCATAGGCCAACTTGAGTTTTCTCCGTCACCTACTCTTCTCACTGTGTTCGATGGTCGTTCTTTCCGACTGCATGGCATCATCCCTTCTTTCCCTGTGCAGTTAGGGGGGAAGACCGTGTGCGTCGAAGTAGAGGTAGTCGATGCCCCCATCGATTACAATCTATTGTTAGGTCATAGTTGGACTTATGCAATGCAAGCAGTGGTCGCTACAGTTTTCCGAGTCTTACTGTTCCCACATGAAGGCCAAATAGTGACTATTGATCAATTGTCCTTCTCTCGACCTGACCCAGCCTTGGGGGCATCCACGGTTCCCATGGTAGATAATCCTCAAGCCAGGGTCATTAATGCAGGAGTTGGTTTGTGCCCATCGTTGATGGGTACCTTCAATTACCCACCTCCTCAAGGTGATGTCAAGTTTATATCGACTCACCACAAGGCTGAGATTTTCCATGTTTCGTCGTTTCGCATGACTTACTTCCAGGATCCGTGGATTCTTCCTTCCCCATCAGACACGATGGATGCGATAGGGCATGCGGGCATGTCTACGCCCTTGTCGGCCGCTGAAGTAACGTACTCTCTTGTTCACCAAACTTCAGCTACTCCTGATCCGACTCTCGCACAAGAGTTGGATCCGTTACTGGAGATTATCTGGGCTCAGGCTTCTCTTGTCAATATCGATTTGTTAGACTTAGTCTTTCCTTCTGATGAAGCCATAATCGAAGCAATGACTGGTCCGGACAAACCCTGGGACGATCTTCATCACAGATCATACTTCCTCCCAGAGTTACACCAAATCGAGGCAAGAGAATTCACTATCACCATGACGGGAGATCAGCCTTGTCCCATTAACCTCTTGGCTACACAGGATATTTATGCTGAGGGCAACATGGCGACTATCGCTGCCATGATACCTATCGATATCTCCCGAAACCCCGGCATCGTGGAGAATGTCTCCGTCGGAGTGGACTGCAACCCCGAAGAGATTCATATTTACACGGATCTTTTTAAAGAATTCCGTGATGTTTTTGCTTGGTCTTACAAGGAAATGCCAGGCATCGATCCGAAAATTGTTGAACATGAGATCACTACGTATTCGGACGCTAATCCCGTTCGACAGAAACTTCATCTAGTTAATCCTAGGAAGGCAGCAACCATCAAGGTTGAGGTTGAGAAATTGCTTAAGGCAGGGTTCATATACCCTATTCACTTGAATCAATGGGTGTCAAACCCCGTGCCAGTCGATAAAAAACAAGGCACGATTCGTGTCTGTACCGATTTTCATGATTTGAACAAGGTGTGTCCAAAAGACAATTATCCAACTCCATTCATCGACCAGATCATTGATGAGTGCGCCGGTTGTGAAGCCTTTTCATTCATGGATGGTTTCTCGGGCTATAACCAAATCCAANGAGCTTCTCATAATCCAAATGCAAGGGCTTCCCAGAACTACTCTATGGTGGAAGATTTGTCACAAACCCCTTATGCTATGTCCGCTTTGGAAGTCCTCCAAAGTTGCCCTGCTCAGAGAAAAGCCTTGTTAACTGCTTTAGGCTCTACTGAGACTTGTAACCCGGGAACGATCATGTTAGATACAACTGACTTGAAACCTCATTTGCCTTACCACGTCGCGTTTCAGATAGTAGTGGCTCACCCCACGAAAACCTTTACATGAAATATCTTCCGCACGGTGGTAGATGAGGGCGCTTCGACTTGCGTTATGTCGTTATCATGTTGGAAAGCCATTGGCCAACCTGAGTTGTCTCCGTCACCTACTCTTCTCACTGCATTCGATGGTCTTTTTTTCCGACCGCATGGCATCATTCCTTCTTTCCCGGTGCAGTTAGGGGGAAATACCGTGTGCGTCGAAGTAGAGGTAGTCGATGCTCCCATCAATTACAATCTATTGTTAGGTCATAGTTGGACTTATACAATGCAAGTGGTGGTCACTACAGTTTTCCAAGTCCTATTGTTCCCACATGAAGGTCGGATAGTGACCATTGACCAGTTATCCTTCTCTCGGCCTGACTCAGCTTTGGGGGCATCCACGGTTCCCATGGTAGATAATCCTCAAGCTGGGGTCATCAATGTAGGAGTTGGTTTGTGCCCATCTTTGATAGGTACCTTCGATTACCCACCTCCTCAAGGCAATGTCAAGTTTATATCGACTCACCACAAGGCTGAGATTTTCCATGTTTCGTCGTTCTGCACGACTTACTTCCAGGATCCATGGATTATTCCTTCCCCATTAGACACGATGGATGCGACAGGGCATGCGGGCATGTCTACGCCCTTGTCGGCCAGTGAAGTAGCGTACTCTCTAGTTCACCAAACTTTAGCTACTCCTGATCCGATTCTCGCACAAGAGTTGGATCCGTTACTAGAGCCTATCTGGGCTTAGGATTCTCTTGTCAATACTGATTCATTAGACTTAGTCTTGCCTTCTAATGAAGCCATAATCGAAGCAATGACTGGTCCGGACAAACCCTGGGAAGATCTTCATCACAGATCATACTTCCTCCCAGAGTTACACCGAATCGAGGTAGGAGAATTCACTATCACCATGATGGGGGATCAGCCTTGTCCCATTAACCTCTTGGCTACACAGGATATTTATGCTGAGGGCAACATGGCGACTATCGCTGCCATGATACCTATCAATATCTCTCGAAACCTTGGCGTCGTGGAGAATGTCTTCGTCGGAGCGGATTTCTCCCCCGAAGAGATTCAAATTTACACGGATCTTTTTAAAGAATTTCATGATGTTTTTGCTTGGTCTTACAAGGAAATGCCAGGTATCGATCCAAAAATTATTGAACACGAAATCACTACGTATCCGGACGCTAAGCATGTTTGACAGAAACTTCATCCACTTAATCCTAGGAAAGCAGCAACCATCAAGGCTGAGGTTGAGAAATTGCTTAAGGTAGGGTTCATATACCCTATTCACTTGACTCAATGGGTGTCAAATCTTGTGCCAGTCGATAAAAAACAAGGAACAATTTGTGTCTGTACCGATTTCCGTGATTTGAACAAGGTGTGTCCAAAAGACAATTATCCAACTCCATTCTTCGACCAGATCATTGATGAGTGCACCGGTTGTGAAGCCTTTTCGTTCATGGATGGCTTCTCAGGCTATAACCAAATCCAAATCAAACCCGAGGACCAACATAAAACGACATTCATTTTTCCGTGGGGTACATTCGCCTATCGCAAAATGCCTTTTGGTCTCAAGAACGCTGGAACCACTTTCCAGCGGGCCATTTCTTTTGCGTTTCATGACCTCAAACATATAGTTGAGGCTTATCTAGATGACTTAGCATCACGCTCTTGCAAGCGAAAGGATCATCTGGTGCACCTCCGACTAATCTTCGAACGCTGTCGCTACTTCCAGATTTGCTTAAATCCCAACAAGTGCAGCTTTTGTGTCATGTCAGGATGTTTGTTAGGTTTCATAGTTTCAACAATGGGGATCATGGTTGATCCTCTTAAGGTGGAGGCAATAGTCCAGTTGCCCCCCCCACGCACAATTTTACAACTTCAAAGTCTTCAAGGTAAGGCGAACTTCTTACGATGCTTCATCACCAACTATGCCGAAATAACCAAGGGCTTCATGCGTTTACTAAAGAAAGATGTTCCTTTCCTCTGGGACGAAGCCACACAGTGCTCTTTCAACGCATTGAAACACACCCTTACAACCGCACCTCTGCTACGACCACCGAATTATAACAAGGATTTCCTATTATATCTGGCTGCCGCAGAGTCAACCATAGGCATGGTTTTAGTTCAGGAAGATGATTCATTTTCTGAATACGTGATATATTACCTGAGCCGAGGCCTCGTAGGACCGGAACTTAACTATACCCATCTCGAAAAACTTGCGTTGGCAACAGTACATGCTGTCCAGCGGTTCCGTCACTATGTTCTGTTTCGTAAAACCACCGTTGTAGCCGTCGTGAATCCATTTTAGTACATGTTGACACGACAAGTTATCGGCAGGAAAATCAATAGATGGATGGTCATCCTCCAAGAGTTTGACTTGGATTTTGTTTCAGCAAAGTCCAAAAAANGAGCTTCTCATAATCCAAATGCAAGGGCTTCCCAGAACTACTCTATGGTGGAAGATTTGTCACAAACCCCTTATGCTATGTCCGCTTTGGAAGTCCTCCAAAGTTGCCCTGCTCAGAGAAAAGCCTTGTTAACTGCTTTAGGCTCTACTGAGACTTGTAACCCGGGAACGATCATGTTAGATACAACTGACTTGAAACCTCATTTGCCTTACCACGTCGCGTTTCAGATAGTAGTGGCTCACCCCACGAAAACCTTTACATGAAATATCTTCCGCACGGTGGTAGATGAGGGCGCTTCGACTTGCGTTATGTCGTTATCATGTTGGAAAGCCATTGGCCAACCTGAGTTGTCTCCGTCACCTACTCTTCTCACTGCATTCGATGGTCTTTTTTTCCGACCGCATGGCATCATTCCTTCTTTCCCGGTGCAGTTAGGGGGAAATACCGTGTGCGTCGAAGTAGAGGTAGTCGATGCTCCCATCAATTACAATCTATTGTTAGGTCATAGTTGGACTTATACAATGCAAGTGGTGGTCACTACAGTTTTCCAAGTCCTATTGTTCCCACATGAAGGTCGGATAGTGACCATTGACCAGTTATCCTTCTCTCGGCCTGACTCAGCTTTGGGGGCATCCACGGTTCCCATGGTAGATAATCCTCAAGCTGGGGTCATCAATGTAGGAGTTGGTTTGTGCCCATCTTTGATAGGTACCTTCGATTACCCACCTCCTCAAGGCAATGTCAAGTTTATATCGACTCACCACAAGGCTGAGATTTTCCATGTTTCGTCGTTCTGCACGACTTACTTCCAGGATCCATGGATTATTCCTTCCCCATTAGACACGATGGATGCGACAGGGCATGCGGGCATGTCTACGCCCTTGTCGGCCAGTGAAGTAGCGTACTCTCTAGTTCACCAAACTTTAGCTACTCCTGATCCGATTCTCGCACAAGAGTTGGATCCGTTACTAGAGCCTATCTGGGCTTAGGATTCTCTTGTCAATACTGATTCATTAGACTTAGTCTTGCCTTCTAATGAAGCCATAATCGAAGCAATGACTGGTCCGGACAAACCCTGGGAAGATCTTCATCACAGATCATACTTCCTCCCAGAGTTACACCGAATCGAGGTAGGAGAATTCACTATCACCATGATGGGGGATCAGCCTTGTCCCATTAACCTCTTGGCTACACAGGATATTTATGCTGAGGGCAACATGGCGACTATCGCTGCCATGATACCTATCAATATCTCCCGAAACCTCGGCGTCGTGGAGAATGTCTTCGTTGGAGCGGATTTCTCCCCCGAAGAGATTCAAATTTACACGGATCTTTTTAAAGAATTTTGTGATGTTTTTGCTTGGTCTTACGAGGAAATGCCAGGTATCGATCCAAAAATTGTTGAACACGAAATCACTACGTATCCGGACGCTAAGCCTGTTCGACAGAAACTTCATCCACTTAATCCTAGGAAAGCAGCAACCATCAAGGCTGAGGTTGAGAAATTGCTTAAGGCAGGGTTCATATACCCTATTCACTTGACTCAATGGGTGTCAAATCCTGTGCCAATCGATAAAAAACAAGGAACAATTTGTGTCTGTACCGATTTCCGTGATTTGAACAAGGTGTGTCCAAAAGACAATTATCCAACTCCATTCATCGACCAGATCATTGATGAGTGCGCCGGTTGTGAAGCCTTTTCGTTCATGGATGGCTTCTCAGGCTATAACCAAATCCAAATCAAACCCGAGGACCAACATAAAACGACATTCATTTTTCCGTGGGGTACATTCGCTTATCGCAAAATGCCTTTTGGTCTCAAGAACGCTGGAACCACTTTCCAGCGGGCCATTTCTTTTGCGTTTCATGACCTTAAACATATAGTTGAGGCTTATCTAGATGACTTAGCATCACGCTCTCGCAAGCGAAAGGATCATCTGGTGCACCTCCGACTAATCTTCGAACGCTGTCGCTACTTCCAGATTTGCTTAAATCCCAACAAGTGCAGCTTTTGCATCATGTCAGGACGTTTGTTAGGTTTCATAGTTTCAACAACGGGGATCATGGTTGATCCTCTTAAGGTGGAGGCAATAGTCCAGTTGCCCGCCCCATGCACAATTTTACAACTTCAAAGTCTTCAAGGTAAGGTGAACTTCTTACGATGCTTCATCACCAACTATGCCGAAATAACCAAGGGCTTCATGCGTTTACTAAAGAAAGATGTTCCTTTCCTCTGGGACGAAGCCACGCAGTGCTCTTTCGACGCATTGAAACATGCCCTTACAACCGCACCTCTGCTACGGCCACCGAATTATAACAAGGATTTCCTATTATATCTGGCTGCCGCAGAGTCAACCATAGGCATGGTTTTAGTTCAGGAAGATGATTCGTTTTCTGAATATGTGATCTATTACCTGATCCGAGGCCTCGTAGGACCGGAACTTAACTATACCCATCTCGAAAAACTTGCGTTGGCAACAATACATGCTGTCCAGTGGTTCCGTCACTATGTTCTGTTTCGTAAAACCACCGTTGTAGCCGCCGTGAATCCATTTTAGTACATGTTGACACGACAAGTTATCGGCAGGAAAATCAATAGATGGATGGTCATCCTCCAAGAGTTTGACTTGGATTTTGTTTCAGCAAAGTCCAAAAAA
>JZKD02S0844762.1:0-14316 GCA_000966675.3 Picea glauca | reverse complement strand
GAGTTCAAAAAAATGACAAAAGATCACTCGATTACATTCTCATGGTTTCACAAGTGTGAGAAAGAATTAAGATTGTGCTCAGAGTTTTTCCTAAAAGACCCTAAAAGCATATGTACAGAAGAAAAATATGCAAAAACAAATAAAAAAGGGTAGACCCTTGCTCAAATGTCTCGTCCCTAGACATTTTAATCTGCAATAGTCAACACTTTGCAACGTTGGTTAGACTTTAGGGCATGGATAAAATAAAAAATAATTTAGTTTTGCAATAAAAAGTGGCAAAAAACAATTAAAATAGGCCCAAACACCATTTTACCATTTCATTTGCAACTTTACCCAAGTAATGCCCCAAAACACTCTTTTCTCCCCAAATTTCAATTGTCGATTTCAGAGCGTGTGGTGGATCATTTTGTGAACCGTCTTCGTCAAACACGTMATCCTCTTCTTCTTTATCCTTTCATTGTTTAAAATTTTGTTTTTGTAGGTTAAATTTGGATCTTAGGTTGATTTTTTGGCACTACTTGCGCGTTGAGATCGTCGCAGGTTCACTATATTGTGAACAACGACAATCTTGCATCGTCGCAGGAGACTCCATAGACAGGGTGCGACAACGTCGCTCTATGTGAAAGCGCAGCCCTTCGACGACTGCAATGAAAATTTTGAAAAGATAAATTTAACTAGCAAAACCTCCAGGAATGAATTTTTTATGTTTCTAATCTTCTTTTAATGTTCCTTGGCAGGATTTCCTTGGTCAATATGCTCGAGTGGCATGAGAGAGAGCATGATGAAGAGGATTATTTTGTCGAGAATGACCTAGACACAGTTATGGCTCTAAGACAATGTGGGTTACTCAAGTTTTTCAGGAATAAGGGCATGAGAGCCCAATTGAGGTTGCTAGAGTATCTTGTTCACATGTGGGATGTGAACGAACAAGCCTTTCACATGTGTTGTCTACAACATAGTGGGCGTATCTGCATCTATTGGTTGATTGCTCTGTAAAGTGGCACGGGCAGTCACTTGCTACAATGAGCAACATCCTTGATGCTTTTTGTACATGAAGCCACGAGCTTCACTTTTTGATATTTTGGTCTTTGGACAAACACTTTTTTGTAACTTTTGTCATTGTCAATATAAAGTTCCTATCAGCTTACTTGTTTTTGTAAAAAGTGTGATTGGATTTATAAATGTCTCAAATGTCGGTCTAACACATAATTAGCCAATGCATCTGTCGATGTATATAGACATCTAGGAATATGTTGATACTCATTGTAATCAAAATGTCTTTCCAAGAGGTGAATTTGTAAATATACCCTTAACAAAGTATGACTTCAAATGGAATGAATGTTACTCAACTGTAGTACTACTAACTATGAATCAAGTTGTACAATAAGATGACGGATGCTAAGTGAAATGATGTCAGTTAACAACTTGATAACTACATTGTATTNCAAGGGGGAGAATAGACACCAAGCAGAAAATAGCACACAATACTGAGCCTACTTCAGATCTCTGCACCAATATATCAAATTACAAGCCTCCATGGATGGCATCATAAATAATCAAGAAGAAATGATGAGCCAGATTGTCAGACTTGAAAAATCCCAAATCCAATCACCCAGGCCCCCATTCAAAGGTCAATTCCAGAAAGGGAACCAATTTTACAAGCCAAAGAATGATCATGAAGTTCCAAATACCTTGGCTCCTACAAACGTTGTTGATGAAAATCCTTGGTGCCTGGAGTGCAGTGAAGCACATTGGGAGCATGAATGTCCTTATAACACTGGACATCAACAAGTCAACAACATGGATTGCTTCATGGGTTTCCCTCAGATAAATATCACAGATATAGAACATCAAGAAGCCATAAAAGAAGCAGCCAGAGCAGGAAGGATGGTGGTGATAAGCAACCTGGATTAGGAATCACGAGAAAAGATAAAGAAACAAGAAGTCCAAGTATACAGAAGGAAGAACTCGAAACAATCTGCTGCTGATCAGGCAAAGCTCCCGCCTTTAGAGATACTTCTGCCCAAGACGTCCAAGCCTGGTAAGGTTGACCTAAATTTTGACTTCGAAGGGGCATTATCAAAGATGCATGTGAATGTTCCCCTGAGAAAAGCAATGAAGATCCCATCCATCAAGGAACGCTTTGAGACTTTCTTTTCGGGATCAAATAAACCTATGGACCCCCCTATTATGTTGCAACCTGACCATTTCAGGGTCCAATATGGTGAGAACCCTCCTTTCTTCATGACTTTGACAATGAACAACAAGAATCTAAATAATTGCATGCTAGATACAGGTGCTGGTGCTAACATGATGTCTCTTAAAGTCATGCAACACGTGGGTTTGAAGGTCACTAGGCCTTATAGGAATGTGTGTGGTTTCGAATCCAAAGCAATACCCACACATGGGGTGGTTGAAAATGTTGAAGTACGTCTGAAGTAACTTTACATGTGTGCAAAGGTGTGAACAAGGGTAAGTGAGTTTTCATAGTGGGGCACACCACATAGTGGCCTAGGGAAGCATGTGATGATGTGGAAGGATAAAACCCTATGGTGCATGGATAATAACTCATAGTCAAACATGAAGACCAAATTATTCCTCAAAACTGGCGACATGATAAAGCTAGCATGTGTGAACAAGGATATTTTGAGGCTAGGGAAAATTGAATTTTTTATGTGTTGCCTCAACATGTGTTCCAAAGGGGGGAAACACTAACTTAAGTTATGTACCTCTTGGACGTAAATTTATATTCCCTAGTGAATAATTAGGAAAAAAACTCAGGGAATTCAACCTCAATGGAAAATTATATCACTTAAGCATTAATAGGATAGTATTTTGGCATTTCCTAAGGTTTTAGTATCTTAAATTTTAATTAAAATATCACAAACCATTTTGGTGTTTTCACACTGGAAAACGTGAAAATATATGAATTGAGGGTTTATTATAAGGTAAGACTTAGGGAATTTAAGAAAAGTATTCGACGCACCTTTTAGGATATGGAACAAAGTGGAATATATGTGTTAATTTGGATTTTACCTAAGGAAAATGTAGAGATGTGGTTTGATACACAAATTATCCATGAAAAGTGATAAAATGTGGTGAAATGGATTTCACCTAGGCATTATGTGATAATAAGTTATGAGAAACTACCAAGGTGAAATGATGAGATTTGATGAAATATGAATAGGAAAACTAGGAAAGCACACCACCATGCTAGAGGACATGAACCAACCATGCAACACAAAGTGAAAGGGACTATAACATGACCATGTGATCACTATGATGAAGAAACAAATGCACCAATGAAGAAAAATCCACCAATATCCCAACCTTTTAAAGGCTAGAATGATCCCATCAATATGCAAAAGATACATTTTATCTCTTGTGTCAATATAAGGGGTAACATGTAGAAAATGTCGCCACTATTTACCCCCTTGGGTGACACAAAAGCTTCAAAACAAATATATTTTTTCACCAAGATAGATTGTGAAGTGGGGGAGGTCTACCAATTGAAAAACAAAATATACCACTTGAGAGTGTTAGAAATAATATGTGTGCTCGTTTAACCATATACAATATAGCAATATTGTCACCCAACCATAGGTTGAAGCCACCCCCGAGCACCTTAACCTTGACAAAGAATAATTTTGGAAGCAAACCCTAGGCCTAATAGCCAATCAAGGTAGTGTATCACTCTCCAAAGTTAGCATACCAAGAAGGAATTCCAAACCATAAACAATAGAAATTCCAAGTCTAAACCGAGAATGAAGGTTGCAGTAGCTGCAACTGCAACTACTCTCTAGACTTGTGCACTTACTCAGTTTCTGCAGTGCACACTCTTACATTTATGCAGTTGTGAGCCGTGTCATTAAAATGAGCTCTGGCATCCTATATTTATACTGTTCCTCCTTGGTTGTCTGGGACAACTTCTCATTTTGGAGGCTAAACACTCAATATTAAATATTTCCTTTAGCTGACTTGTCTTCTAGAGTTATGTCCAATGATTTAGGGTTTCTTCTTGCTTCCCAAAATATTCTATTCTTTTCAAGGTTACACGTGGAGGTTAATACCTCACGCAACTACCATAATATCAACACTCCCTCCTAGCTAGGGAGGTATTGAAGGAAATGGTCTTGAGCACAAACATACCATTCAATCAGTAGCATCATCATAGCCATACAAGCTATCTCATGATTAGATCACAATCACCATCATCACTATAAATATCATCTGATAGCATCAAGTGCATCATCTCTCAAAGCCATAATATATCTGAGTAATCATGCATGATGTTGAATAAGTCACTCACTCCACAAAGTGATACAAGAACCATTCTTCTAATCCGGACATATGTCCTAGAAGAATAACTATTCCAATAGATGTTGGAAGTCATGCCATGGGATACAAGGACTATTATTCTAATCCTGACATACATCCTAGAAGAATAAATGTCCTGGACCATTTTCCGCCTGGATAATGTCTATCCACTAGCTCACTGACAATCCATATAGCTAATAATCATTTTCCAACACTACTGATAGTCTACATGAAAATTCGAACAATTCTATTCAACATAACACAACTGTGTCTATCCACAGTAGTACACAACTACTATCCATTGGTACACAACCACACCAAGTAGCACACAACTACTTGATCAGTGACACGTAGTCACAACCAGTGGAACACATCCACTATAGTAGCATACATTTATTGTCCAGAGACATAAAGTCTCCATATCAATCATATAATCTGATATCAACCTTCACAAAAACAATATCATGATATAAACTTAGTCATATGGGCCATTCTTCCACTCAGATCTATGAGATATGGAAGAGAATCTACCCTAAGAAAGTAAAACATCATCCATGGGCTATCTGGACTATCCTTCTCAAGCATAGAAGAATAATTGTCCCTAATTTCTGAGCCTGGACCATTCACCTAATTGGGCCATTCCTCCAGCACTAAACATAGTGCAACCTAGATAGAATGAGTCTTCCCTCGGGAATGGTTGTCCATGATTTCTGAACCTGGACCATTCACCTAATTTGGCCATTCCTCCGGCACTAAACATAGTGCATCCTGGAAAGAGTGTGTCTTCCCTAGGGAATGAATATCCAGACCATTTCCTGACAGAAATGATTGTCTTGCACCAACCTCCAAAATGGACCATTCTTTGAAACTACTCACAATTGTGAACTTCGAAAGAATTGATTCCCAGTGAGACGAACCATTCTACTTTACCACTACTCAGAGTGACTACAAAGAAGAATGATTTTCCTATACCATTCCCCCACACTGGCCACACGGGGAATCAATGTCTATGGTACATCAACAATATATCAAACCATTTTCATTACGAAAATGACTGACCGATCTAGACCATTTTCCAAACTGGAAAATGCCTGTCTGTCCAAAATCTCAAACCACTTTCTGAACTGGAAAGGAACTGCTCATCCTGGACCATTTTTCGAACTGAAAAATGACTGTCCATAAATCAATAACACATCAGTGCTCCCTCCCAACCTAGGAGTAATATCTTCCTTTTTCAATAAGGAAGTCGTCTCCACAAGGCCCATCTTGAAAACTTTTCATCTTGGACATAGGTTTTACCAAAATATCTGCTATCTGCTCATCTATGGAGATATATTGGAGAACCACTTCTCGTTTCTGGACTTCATCACAGAGAATGTAATTCTTGATCTCATTGTACTTTGGTCTATTATGGAACACTGGTTTTCTCTGAAGGCTTCATGTATCTCTGATCATTACAGTATATATCATGGTTGAATTGAGCACTTTGGTTTCTTGCTAGCTCATGACATCGTGGCAAGTCTCAAACTGAAACATATCCAAGTAGCACTTCTTCTATCATCATGAGAGTTTTCCATGGATTAGCAATCCATCATCCCAGACTCTTGAGTAAATATTCTGATACACTATCTTTGTCATAGAAAGTTTTCACCATGATTCTGTTGTATATGAGATACTCTGCATCAAGTTGTTTGAATCCATACAAGGTCTTCTTAAATCTGCATACATGAGTCTCTTTTTGGTATACCTCAAAAACTCAATATTGCTTTACATAAGCTTCTTCGTCAAAAGCTATGTTGGGGGAACAACATTTTACAACCAACTGATGTAAACTTCAATCCATGTATACTGCAAGAGATATAATAACTTATATAGAGGTGTATCTGGTTTACGGGAAAAAGATGTTATCATAGTCTTCTCCTCCTTCTGGAAGAACCTCTAGTTTTGAATCTCGCAATTCTTCCATTCATAATCCTTTTTCATAATTTATTACATATAATGTTTTTCATCATAACTTCCATTTCTTCTGCTTGATTGCTTCTAGTGGGTTCAAACCAAGCTGGTAGTCTTGTGATTCTTGGTATAATCACTGGATGTTCTAGCTTTTCTTTCTCTCTTGGAATATTCATGTTCTTCCTCATGTTTCTCTTTAGCTCTTGGGTCCATGGAGTTTTCTATATATTCTATTCCCTAAAGATTCCAACTTCTTCCTTTCATCATAGGATCATGGATGTATATGGACAACCAAGGATACTTTAAGGCTTATTTTCGAAGAAGACTTCTTCTAAAGTCAAACTGAACACGTGTTGTTTTTCATGGCTACTACTTTCAATGGGAACATGGATAGATACTTCATAATCCTCAATGGATCATATTATTTATGATTATCTCCCTCCTAATCCTTGCTTCATGCATGCATGCATTCTCTTCTTTTGGAATTCTATAATCATCTCCCTCCATACGAGATAGTCCACGTTTCCATTTGCATTCTTATTTCCTTCTGCAAGGTGTCACACATATTTTTATAATTTCTTCTTGGTTGTTGACTTCTTTCTGTTTTGACTTCTTTTGGGTTTTCTTCAAGTTTGATTCTGATTTCGGCTTATCTTGCAATAGTTACTTATGTAATAGCTTCCACAGGAATTGTTACCAAGGATTGTCAATGTACTTTATCTTTTCATGTGTATTGCTTAAATTGTAGTCATCGTGACAACAATCCTTATCTTGTTATTCTTCCATAGGTATTGTTTCACTTGAACATCTTATATTCTAAGAAATGGATATGCAAGATATGTAAATAAACTATGTAAACATGTTATGTACAAGAACTATGAAGAATATTGTTACCTTGTTTTAGAAGAAGAAGTTTGTTTTATCCTGTTTGGCCTTCTTTGAGGGGTACCTTTCTTCGGCAACTGATTCTTCATGTGTTTTATTCCTTTTCTTTAACTCGAGACAATGATTCTTGTAGTGACCATATTTTCTACAGTTGAAGCATTGTATTTTTGACATATCTTTCTCTTGATTTGGTTTCTTCCTTGAGTCAAACTTCTTCTTATTCCTGAATTCCTTGAACTTTGTTGTGTAGGCTTGATCATCATCTTTCATTTGGAATTTATCTTTTGCGCTAATCCTTGATTCTTCTTGTGCACAAAAAGTCCAAATTTATTCAAATGTGGTATACTCTTTCCTTGTGTTCATGCTTGTGGCAAATGCATCCCATGTCTTGGGAAGACCATTGAGTATTATATTTACGAGTTCCTTCTCTAAATATATTTATTCAATAGCTTGTGGTTGATATATTAACTGAGATATTTTCACAAAGTATGATGTTATGTTGTCATCATTATTCATTTTCATGTCACAGAGCTCATTCTTTAGACTCATTACTTGTCCATTGTTTCTGACTGAGAAGAGGTTAATTAGGGCATCATACATCTTCTTAGATGAGTCAAGAGGAGAGATGTAGGGTATCAAGTGGTCTTTTACAGAGTTCACTATGATACTCATGGTGTTGATGTCACTATCCTTGAACTTCTCCATAATTTCAACGTTTTGTGGTTCCTTCTCTTTTCCTTCTTCAAACTGTGGTTCCACAATCTTTCCTTTCACGATATCCAACACTTTATTCTTTGCAAGGATGAGGTCAATCCTTGTCTTCCATGCATGAAGTTATCAAGTTCCTTCTAACTTGTTTTCTAACTTCATAGAGTAAGTCATGACTACTTTGAATTGGTTAACCTTTGAATTTGACTTGGTCAACCTTTGACTTTGAGCAGAAACTCAAACTTGGTGTCTTAGCTTGCTGAGAGTACTAGGAGGTGCATTGGGTTAGGGTGCACTAGGCTATCAATAAATTAGGTCAATCTCTTCACTTAAGGTTCCTCAACAAGAGGGTTAGGGTTTTGTTACTACAACAAAAAAATTAACTATAACTGCAAATGTAATTGAGCAAATCCTCCCAATCTATCTTCTAATGGTTAGACTGTCCGAAGATAGTGTGGGCCCATAACCTATTAGAAATAATAGGTGTGCTAGTTTAACCATAGACAATATAGCAATATTGTCACCAAACCATAGGCCGAAGTCACCCCCAAGCACCTTAACCTTGGCAAAGAATAATTCTGGAAGAAAACCCTAGGCCTAATAGCCAATCAAGGTAGCATATCACTCTCCAGAGTTAACATACCAAGCAGAAAGTCCAAACCATAATCAATAGAAATTCCAAGCCTAAACCGAGAATACAAGTTGCATTAGTTGCAACTATAGCTACTCTCCAGACTTGCACACTTACTCAGTTTTTGCAGTGCACACTCTTACATTTCTACAATTGCGAGACATGTCATTAAAATGAGCTCTGGCGTCCTGTATTTATACTGCTTCTCCTTAGTTGTCTGGGCTGACTTCTCATTCTGGAGGATAAACACTCAATATTAAATATTTGCTTTAGTCAAATTGTCTTCTAGGGTTATGTACAATGCGTTAGGGTTTCTTCTTGCTTCCCGAAATATTCTATTCTTGTCAGGGTTACATGTGGAGGTTAATACCTCCCGCAACTACCATAATATCAATAGAGAGAAGGTTGGTTTGGGAGAGTATCTTGTAGAAGTATGGGATTCATACACATATGCTTTGAAAGATAGCAATGTCAAAAGAAGGGAAGAACATGACCATATTTTATGGTCTCTCAATCCTTCAGGGATATATGTTCCCAAACTAGGATACAGAGCCCTCGTTGAGGAAGTATTAGAGGGACAATCTATTTGGCGGTGGAAAATCATATGGAATCTAAGGTACCCTTCCAAAAATAATTTTTTTATGTGGTTGGCCTTAAATAACAAGGCTCCTACATGAGAGGTTCTACCGAAAAACAATTTTATTGGCTTGGGTTGGTATAGTCTATGCTAACAAGTACAGGAAACAACGTATCACTTACTTCTAACTTGTTCCTTTTCCAAAGAGGTATGGAAATAAGTTGGATTCATAACAAGGTTAAGGAATGCATGCAATGCTACATATGGGTGGAAAAACTGACGTCGTACTCCGACAGTATTGACAAAATCGGTCGTACTGTCAGATTTTACTTGCATTTTTTTTTAAAAATCCCCGACGCTCGTCGAATATCCGACGAAACATACTTTGTCGTTGGATATCTAATGGTTGACAAGGTCAATGGTCATCAGATATATGAGGGTTGACTAGGTCAATGATCTATGTATCGATGTTTGACGAAGTCAATATTTTTTCCCATTAAGCAACGTCTCTCTGGTCAACAATCGTCATAAGTTCGACGAAAAAATGATATATAATTAAAAAAAGTTCGAAATATTAAATATGTTCAATGTTGTTGCTATACTAGTGACGATTTGCAGAGGTTATAAGGGATATTTTTAGGTTTTTTTTATTTATTATTATTTTGTTAATTACATTACAAATAATTAAACTACCAAGGTTGATTTTTGAAGATAATCATCACTGATAGTTTGGTAAGGAAAAATTTCACATAACATTCCTCTAGGAGGACAAGGTCAAGACTTGAGATTTTCATTGGTCGAGGCTTTGGGTGATAAAAAATGGTATTTCCCTTGTAAAAAATGTAGTGGATACAATAGAAGGAGTCATTTAATAAAAACAATTAAAAAACATTGTAGAGAGTATGGACACCTCGAATGTGGGCATGAATATCGTCCCTTGGTAAGTTATTCATTATATGTCTTTATATTGCAAATTTGTTTTTGTAAACGTTTCTATATTAAATGTGGAAGAAAATTAATGTATTCCTTTTTCTTTATGGATATATTCTACATACACAACAAATTGAGAGTAAGTTAAGAAGAGAAGAAGTAGACATAATATGTATACATAATAAGTAGACATAACTTTAGGGTATGGTTTAGTGGTTAAGGAGTTTAAGGTTCAGGGGTAATAGGTGTAAGGGGTTAGGGGTGAATATTTTAGCAATTTAAGGGTTAATAAGGTCAGATTAGGGCTCAGTGGTTCAGGGGTTAGGGGTTAATAGGTTAGGGTTTAAGGTAGGTTTAGGGGGTTTAGGTCCTAGGGGATTTAGAGGTTAATGGGGTTTTAGGTAGTATGGGTTATAGGTTTAGGTTTAGGGATTAATGGGTTAGGTTGGGTTAGGGGTTAATATTAGGGGGTTATGCTACTGTTCAATACGAGAGTTAATATTGGTTGTGTTGAAAAGTACTGATGTTTTATTTGAGAAGTATTTGCAAAGTTAATAATTCCTCTTTTGATATTGGTACCAACACTCTGTTTGAGAAGTGTTTGTAGAGTTTCTAATTCATATTTTAATATTGGTGATTTTTTCCTTTTTAAAAGTTTTGAAGATAAGTTCCAGTTCCTAGTAATGTCTTCATTTAAAAAAACAAAAATCACTAATGGAAAGTGGAGATGCCAAATTGGTTGAATGCCTGATTCAGAATGACAGACTCAGGCCGAAAATTCCCTTGAACAAAAACACGACACATTATGTTACTTAGGTTGCATGAATGGAAACTGGGATACATTTTTTATGCAGGGGGCATCCAAAAACTCTCCATATGGTTGAAAGAATAACCAATTGGGGGAGATTGTTTTCAACAATGAGAAAAAGTATCATAAATCCATAGTAAACCAAAAATACTGATATACTGACTCAATATTGTGCTTTGTTCAAGGGTGATAAGTCTGTCACCAATAAAAGAGATAGACACTTTCCCCCTCTTTTTTTTTGGTCTTTTTCATATTACTAAATCATTAAAAAGAATAAAAGAGTGTTATAGTACAATGGAGGAAATGAGTGTCACTGGAAAGAAAACTAGTTCCAAAGAACAAGGAACATACCTATGCTCAATGAAAGGAAGCATGTGTAGGATAAGGACACTCAGGGGAATGTACCCTCCAGGGATAAAGGTGTCGAGTTGTAAAGGCATAAAATGCAAGGCTAGAAACTAGTAGGAATGCATAAGAAAAAGGTTCAACGATGGCAAGCTGAATCCAACATTAGGCCTAGAAGAATGAGTGGTTAATATGAAATGCAATTACAACTCAATAAAAATTTGGAAGCCCCATGGGTACATTAGATAGAGAGATATTGAGAGGAATTCATGAGGCTTCAATGTAAAGACATGGTAGGACTAAACAGGGATTATGAGCCTACAAGAAGACTGCAACATAGGTGTCGAAAATTCCAGTGAGGTAATAACTAGGACACCCATGGAGAGGTAAGATCTACCATATGAAAATGACACCTATAAAGCATATTGAAGGGATGATGCCACAAATAGATGGTGTGGAACCTATGGTAGATATGTGAATGATATGGATAAATGCATCATGTAGGAGGAAATGAATCTATCTTACATGCCAGTAAGAAACAAAATATCTACTGAAGAATATGAAAGAGGTGATGATATAAGCATCAACATGTGGTAGGGGGAGTCATGTAGGTAATGGACAAAAAAATACTGAGAATAAGATATGAGGATTCAACGCAAAGTCATGGAGGGAATAAATAGGACTCCCGAGCCTATTAGAAAACTTGCAGCATGGGTGCCAAAATGAAAAGGGGGTCTAAGCCAGGGCGCCCATGGAAGGTATTCTATACGACATGAATCATGACACTTCTAAACAAAAAATAAGATTCCACGTCGCAACTCAATGGGGTCAATCCTACGAAAAAATAAAATAGGAAACAAATAACACAAAAATGCATGAAGGGGAAAATCTAAGCTATATGCCAGCTTCAATATCATTACCTATTAGAATGGATCGAGATGGAATGACAAGGTGCCAAATAAAAATGTCTCCAAAGTCTTGTATATAAGACCAAAAACACTTACCCTTAAGTTAATAAGTCCAAAATAGAAACCTTTGATAAAAACATGTGTTATGGAATACATAAATAAAAAAAAGAAACCCTAAAATCACAATATGTAGAGAGGACCGCACAACTTTGTGGCTCATGAATAGTAGTGCTCTAGGTAGAGCCCATTGCTAGGCTCAAGACAAGGGTTTTGTTGGTAACCAACCACTAAAGCTTCTAGTTCTAGAAGAGGTGGAGGATCCATAATCATATCTTCAAGGATGGCCTTATCCAAAGGAAACTCAACATCCATGAAATAGGGGCTCAAACACTCACAAATACCAAGGATCGAGGTATTACAAACAACAATATCATACTCAAGAGGAAACACTAGATTACTCGGGCCAAGAGGGGAAAGCAAAGGATTACATGCCCCCATTGGATACAACACTTGATCAATTGTTGAGACCTTGTCTCGAGAAGGTGAACATAACTATAAAGATCCTTTCTTAGAAGAAATTGAATATCGAGGATAAGATGCCACATAATTCATTCATGGTGGGGAAGAATCTACTCGAACACTAGGAATACACAACAGGGAAAACTGAGCTGAAATCGAACTAGGATGGTGATTATCAGATGAAAGTTGATCAATAGTGACAATGCTTCTGTTGTGAGGGAAATGCATCACACGAAAGAGAATAGACACCACAAACTTCATAGCATAAACATAACCATGCCCTAGAATCATATTGAAGTATAAAGGGATTGGCACCACTAACATATCGATTAGAACAATATTCCCACCTAACATGATAGGAAACCGAGGAAGAATCCCCAAAAATTCACTAGGGTTTTTGTTGAAAGCCAACATCTCACTGGTATATGACTCAAGCTTGGGAGAACCCAATGCTTACCAAGATGAGGAGGATAAAATACTTGCATAGGGTCCTTCATCTACAACACATCGACGAACGCCTTTCAACATAGATTCAACCATAACCGTTATCTGGAAAGGTGCAAAAGAAGGAAGGTGAGGCCCCACAAGATCATTCCAATCAAAGGAAACCATCCTAGGACTTGGAGGGAGCATACTAGAAGAGAGTGGAATGCCCCCTTGTTCAAAATGTGTTGTGTAATGTTCCCAAGCAGATTCACTAGGAACTTAGGAGTTTATTTCTGATATGTTTGTATGATTGTTTGAATATTTTTGCAGGTTTGCTTCTCAAGTTGTGTTGGAGGTGTTTGGTTGAGTTTTATATCATATGATGGATGAATATAACACAAAAACATATGGAAATAACAAGATACAAGAAAGACAATACAAGAGAATACCCAAATAACTTCATATTCGACCTTTATTTAGTTAATAAGATGAATTCCATACATGAGATCCACATATTTGGAATACTATAGTAGATATATAGAAGTTTGGGCTGAATATGCCACCAATATACAAAGATATGAATATGTGAGTCCTCTTAGTCCTTCAGTAACAACATACAAGTCAATACAAGATCAATTTATTTCCCTTGAATCCTTGATACCTCTAGATCTGGCTGAGATGCACCCCAACTGGCTGTAGCAACCTAGGAAATTTGGCTTCCTTCAAGAAAGCCCTCAAAACCTTGTAAAATACTTCCAAACTGTAGAGATGTATATTTAGAGTGCATATAAAGATATCCCTCATCCAAAATCATAGATCTAACCCACCAACTCATTCAATACCAAAGGGACAATGTACCCCTCTTCAAAAATTCACCTAAGAGACAAAATAAATAAATATGCAGAAGAAACACTCCAACAATATATGATAAAAGGTGCTCTAAGGATGGAAAACCCTCCAGGAATGAGTTTTCCCTCATATCTCCTTCCCACTGACCAAATCAAACTAATTTTCCTACAACAGTGCACCCTACTTCGAAAAAACCTCATGATTTGTGCCCTGTCTCTTCTTTCCACTGTACAAACTAATTTGTAACTAAATAGAATGGTGAGGGTGGGATCTTTCACCACCTTTACCAATCTTGGATCAGGAACAAAGGAATATTTCACATCCTTGATGATCTCTACGTTTTTTTTCTCAAAACCCTCAAAACGTAAGTTGCTTAGCTCAATATGAAATAAGAGAAAATGACATGAATGAGGTTTGAGGTGCCCTCCTCTCTCTTTTATAACTCCATCTTCTAATTTTA
>JZKD02S0844729.1:0-14316 GCA_000966675.3 Picea glauca | reverse complement strand
GCGAACGACTATCGCAGTCTACCCTCTCGAACTAGGTAATCGTTAACCTACAGTTCGAGCCACAGCGGGAGTTCTAGTAGGCTATGGCAGGGCTGATGTCCACACCTCTCCCTCAACCTCTCTGGTAGTCGTGTGTGGCCCCTTTACTCCATATGTGAGTCTGGTCGGCAAGCTATCGTCAGCCTGCAACATCAACAATCGTGTCCGATCATGTCCACATTATATCATCTAATCAAATGTACTAAAATCACAATAAACAATCAACCCCAATAGCACACTCCCTAACTTGATCCGGAGTCCAAGGGGTTTCGTTGATGCCTCTGCATCCTCAAGGTCCAAAACCCTGCACACTCAGCAAAACCGAGTCAATAGCACTTGTCTATGTCAAAGCCATAAAACATCATGTCATCTACCATAATGCATCATAATCAAGGGAAAATGTTTTAACATCATAATAGTCTGGATCACTTGCGAGCAAGTGTCCTCAAAGAATAAGTTTTCTCAGTGCACCAGAGCGGGATAATACATACACCCCCTCTTGGTCTAAACTTCGTCCCGAAGTTTCATAGTATAAATGCTGAAATAAATGTATCACAGTGTCATAAGTCTATCTATCAAACAAAAATGGAAACTGTTGGTGCATATCATATGCATCCTCCCAAGTTGCCGAGTGGAGATTATAATTGTCCCACTGGACCTGGACCTGATCTACCGTTCGACGTCATAACTATCAAACGCGGTGGTCTAAAATGCTGATCGACTCAGCTGTGAGCGCTCCCTCATCTGATACCTGCAAGGAACTCATGTCAATCACATGTGTAGGATCACTAATATAATGTCTAAAAACAAATACATGAAAAACATCGTGCATACGCCTCAAGGAATCAGGCAAGGCTAGTCGATAGGCCACGGGCCCCTTTCTATCCACAATCTCGAAAGGTCCCACGAACCTAGGAGAGAGTTTAGCTCCCTTTCCAAACTTGATCGAACTCTTAAGCGGTTTAACCCTCAAGAATACTCGATCCCCGACCTCGTAACTACAGTCAACTCGGTGCACATCGACATAACTCTTCTGTCGATCCTGCGCTTCTTTAATCCTTTGTATTAAGGTTTGCATTTTCTCTTCCATTTCTTGGATCGCTTCTGGTCCCACCAGTACCCTATCCTCAAGATGATCCCAACTCAAGGGCGTCCGACACGGTCGCCCGTAAAGAAACTCGAAAGGCGTCATCTTAATGGTGCTCTGGTAATTGTTGTTGTAAGTGAACTCCACTAGTGGCAAAATTTCTTCCCAACGCTTTTGTTGGTCCATCACATACATGCGCAACATGTCTTCCAAGGTTTGGTTCGTCCGTTCTGTCTTCCTTTCGGTCTCCGGGTGATATGTAGTACTAAATTTAAGTTGGGTTCCCAAGGCCTCTTGGAAACTTGTCCAAAATCAGCCAGTAAACATCATTCCTCGATCGGATATAATTCTCTTAGGCACGCCATGCAGCCTCACAGTCTCACTGATGAAAACTCTAGCAATGTCAGGTGCCTGATACGTCGTATGCATAGGAATAAAGTGAGCACTCTTTATCAGAGTGTCTACTACTACGAAAATCGAGTCATGTCTCCTTGCCATCAGTGGCAATCCAACAATAAAATCCATCAAAATGACCTCCCATTTCGATTCTGAAATGGCATGTGGTTGTAGTAATCCTTCTGGGTGTCTATGTTCCACCTTTACCTGCTGACACTCCAGACACCTGGCCACATAGTTAACTATGTCGGCTTTCATTCCCCTCCAAAAGAATAAGGGTTTAAGATCTGCCCTCATCTTCGTGACTCCCGGGTGCGCCATGTAAACTGCTCTATGAGCCTCGCTCAAGATCAACATCCTCAACTCATCATTTGGAGGTACGTAAATCTGACCTTTAAACCTCAATAACCCATCGCTATTAAAATAAAATCCCTCATATTGTGGTACCATCATTGTGTTTTGTCCGATAAAACCCTCGACCTCTTTGTACCAGTCGTCATCACGCTATAAAGTTAGAATCTTTTCACGTAGATTTGTCTGAAGAGGCAACACCGAAAAGATGCATGGCCTCCGACTCAAAGAATCCGCCACTCGGTTCACTGTTCCCTTTATGTAAGTAATCTCAAAGTCGTACTCACTAAGCAATTCCGACCAATGTCATTGCCGCGTGTTCAGGTCGCTTTGCGTAAAAACATGTTGTAGTCCACAATGATCCGTCCTTAGTTCAAATTTTTGACCAACAAGGTAGCATCTCCAAACCTTCAAGGCATATACAATGGCTAATAACTCCAAATCGTGTGTCGCGTAGTTCTCCTCATGCCTTCTCAGTTTCCTCAAAATGTAAGAAATCACTCGTCCGTCTTGATTCAAGACTCCACCTAAACCTTCCTTGGATGCGTCTATGCATACCAAGAAGTCCACATCCATGTCAGGGACCTTTATTATCGGCGCTATCGTCAACAACTCTTTAAGCCTCCGAAATGCTTCTACGCATTTCTCAGTCCAAACAAACTTCTTATTTTTCTTCTGCAATTCCATGATTGGATTTGCTATCTTCGAAAATCCCTCGACAAACCGTCGATAGTATCCTGCTAAACCCATAAAGTTATGTACTTCTCTGACATTCGTCGGCACAGGCCATTCCATAATAGCCTCAACCTTGGCTGGATCCACGATGATGCCTTCGCCAGAGATGACATGCCCTAAGTAGTGAATCCTCGATTGATAAAAAGAACATTTGGACAACTTCCCAAACAATTTGTGCTCTCGCAGACACTGTAGTACCAAGCGCAAGTGCTCATCATGCTCCTCCATCATCCGAGAGTGGATCAAAATATCATCAATGAATACTTGGATGAACTTGTCGAAGTACTCGTGGAACACCCCGTTCATCTAACTCATAAATACTCCTGGGGCGTTTGTCAGTCCAAATGGTAAAACAGTAAACTTATAATGTCTAAATCTCGTCTTAAAGGCAGTCTTAGGGACATCCTCCTCCTTGATCCACAACTGGTGATACCCTGATCGCAAATCGATCTTGGAGAACACTGTCGCACCCTTCACTTGATCGAACAGATCATCAATTCTTGGAAAGGGATATTGATTCTTGATCGTGGCCTTGTTCAGTTGACGATATTCAATGCAAAGCCTCCACGATCCGTCCTTCTTTCGTATGAAAACAACCGGTGCACCCCATGGTGACACACTAGGACGTATCAGTCCTAGGTCCAACAACTCCTTCAGTTGCATTTT
Source organism: Picea glauca (assembly GCA_000966675.3). NCBI lineage: Eukaryota > Viridiplantae > Streptophyta > Pinopsida > Pinales > Pinaceae > Picea > Picea glauca. Next base: position 11,042 of record JZKD02S0844729.1, on the reverse strand, counting down.
CAACTCTTGTAACTCTGAGGTCTACATCCGATAAGGCGTTCTTGCTATCGGTTCAGTACCTGGTTTTAGGTCTATAGTAAACTCCAACTCCCTTTCTGGCGCCATCCCAGGTAACTCCTCTGGAAATACGTCTGCAAATTCCTTCACCACCGAAAGGTGCTCAAGACCTTCCGCTAGTCCCTTCTCGTTTAACGCAAGGATCGCATAAATCTTGCACCCCTTGTGCATACTCTTCCGTAACTGTAAGGAAGAGATGAACCTCAGGGAAACTCCCTGGTTCCATCCTACAATCACACGTCTCTGTCCCTCATCATCGATCAAGCTCAACCGTTTCATCTTACAGTTGAGTATCGCCTCATGCGATTCCAACCAATCCATACCAATTAAGACATCATAAGATCCTAAGATCATGACGTACAAGTTGGTCCTTGTGACAAACTCTCCCAGGTTAAGGGCACATCCCATAACCTTTCCTCCAACCTTCTATTTGGCTCCCGAAGCCATCTCTACAAAGCTAAACTCATCCTGTTTGACTGCCCTTACCTTAATCCTTTTTAGCATTGCACCAGAAATGAAATTCTCAGTAGCACCAGGATCTATCAAAACACTAAGGGTCTAGTCAGCAATGGTACCTGTCGTCTCGAGCACAGTCGACTAGTGCTCTTCCTAGCAGTTACTCACTGCTACATGAATCCGATGGGCCTTGCCCATATCTCCCACTGTAGTGGGTCTGACTAATCCGGACTCTTTGGTCCTCTCCACGGGACAGTCGTGCTGGTAGTGTGGCTCCCCACACATCCAACAACCCTTCTTCAGCCCAGTAGTCCTGGTACCCAAAGTAGAAGACGATGGCCCACTAGCCTAGAACCCTAGTCTGTTCTGCTGAATAGGCATAAACTGTTGTTGTTGCGGGTGATGTTGTTGTTGATGTTGTGGTCCTCGATAAGGTGTCCGTTGCCGAGGCGTCGGTCGTCGGGGTGTAGTGAAAGTGGATCCCCTCTGGAAGCCACAATATCCCAGCATAAGTCTTGTTGGTGTCTAGTGTTGTTGTGTTCCAGATGAACTCTGCCCTACTGGTCTCATGGGAGTCATGGTTTGACCCCCACTGAGAATCTCCTCCTCTGCTATGAGGGCTTTCTGGACGACATCATTCAAGGTTTGAGGCATCAAAATCCTAACCTTTGCACACAGGCTGTCGTTAAGGCCGAATACGAACCTATTGACCTTAAGTTTCTCGGTGTTAAGGTGTGGAGCATACCGGAGCAGCTCCATAAAATGGGCCTCGTACTCGGGCACTGTACGACCTCCCTGTCATAAGGCGTTGAACTCATTGAGTTGACACTCAATGAATTCCTTTGAAAGATACCTCTCTCGGAACCATTCCTTAAACAGTTCCCATGAAACATCTTCGACGGCCATGTTTAGTTGTGGTAGGAGTGTCTTCCACCATAGAAGAGCACTCCCCTTTAGTTGAAAGACTGCCATGCAGACCTTCATGTTCGAGGTATAATTGCGAAGTGCGAAGCACATCGCTATGTTCTCCAACCATGCCTCGGTGGCTGTGCCATCCACGGCACCAAAGAACTTGGGAAATTTGACCTTCTTGAGTTCACGGTGAATGTTACCAGTAACGGCCAGTGCGCGCGACGGAACCTCAGTGGGTGTCGGTGTCCTGGCCTCATCTCTGTCCAAACGGCTGATCAGTGCCTCAGACATGCGATTAAAAGATCTCATCATCCCGACCACATCGGCAACTGCTATCTGCTCATGTCCGAGAACCTACTCATCTCCTTGGGGGTTAGACCCCTCAGGCATGGATGCTACTGGAGGCGTCGTGCCCCCTTCCCTAGGACCCCGTCGTCTACCTCCGCGACGTCCTCTAACCATTATTACCTACATGCACACAATCAACTCGATTAGCAACAATATAATCAAATCATGTCAACAAAATCCGTAGCGATCCCAAGTCGTGGGTCGAAACCGCTCTGATACCATATGTAACGTTCCTCCTCGTTTCGTCAAAAAACCTCTTATAACAAGTGCAATTTTTATTTATTTATTTTTTTAAGTGTGTGCATGTGTGTACAAGGGAAACAACACATTCGACTCTGTGTCACCACCCGATGACGAAAAAGACGCAAACCACAACGAACACAACAAGACGACATGAGACGCACAACAAGTAACTGCATGCATTTAGCGACGATCAATCGACCATAAGTAAGACTAACTACCCGCTCGTCCTACCCTGCAATGGTTAGGACCTCGAAGACACATAAGCAACACTCAAGCCCAGATTCCCATCGATTTTAACCATTTAAGGTCTCAGGGTTGGCGACTATTCTGAGGAACATGGAGGTGTCTACATCCCGCCCGACACAAGCAGACCAAGCAATAAAATGTATACATCCGAGTACAACAATAGTGAAAGAACAACCATGTCCTCTATGGAGGTGCAAGTCAGTTAATTGCAAATTCAATTAATTGCAAATCCAATTACTAGCAAATCCAATTAAATGCAATTTCCATTAATAAGGCATTTCCAATTAATTGCAAATTCCCATTTACTAAATCATATTAACTTTTGGACTTGGTTCAAGACATTATAATTTATCTGCTATCAATGATAATTAATTTCATCATCACTACCATAAAATACCAACCATTTTTCATTTTATTTTACAATAACTACATAAAATGACCAACACACACATCTGATATGTTATCTATAACCATTACAGTAACCTTACCACAAACGACAACAACATCCACATTAACAGTTCCATAACCTTTAGCATTAACATTAAACATTTCATTACATAATCATTACCATAAAACAATAATAACATTAGCATTAACATTACCATAAGCATACATTCAGCATTACATTACGTCGATCATTACCCTAAGCATTAACAGTAACTTAAACCTTATATTACATTAGTTTTATCATGAATAATAATAGCCTTGAAGGTTAGCATTATCCAATTATATTAAAAACCAATCCAAAATTATATTGAACCGTATCCAAACCATATTAAAGCAATACCCAAGGTAAATTAAAACAAATCTTGTTTATAATAGAACAATACCCAATAAAACATTTCCCTCAAAAATTATTAAGACAAATATTCCCATCCAAATAATAAGATAGGTTCGTTTAATTTAGTATATTGAGAATGACTACCAACAATTGGATGAAAAAGGAACTATATGACTAATTGACTGTCATGGATCCATACCAATAAAAAAAATTATTGTAAGGAGAACTGATATGCGATTAATTCAAAACGAACTGTGGAAGCAAGGATCACATTCCAACTGATAAATCTATGTAACTATATTTGCTACCGAACTACACCAATAAGACATTCTTCCAATGACAAGGTAAAAACATTAAAAAAAAAATCTTAATTGACAGTTGTTATTTAACCCTGAAGCTCAATCGATCTCATTCTAACATCTAATCCCATTTCATCAACGCATTTTCACTGGCCAATCATCTTAATAACGCATAACTCAATAATATGGAATGTTGTTGTGTTTTTATTTTGTTTTTAAATTTTTGTTAAAGGTTGTTGTCAGAGCTTAAGCACACTCAAACAATCAAGCACACAGATATCTACGTTTACTAAAGCTGACCTAAATCCGACCACATCAATTAATAATAGAATCATAATTTCCATCACCAACTAACTTACCATAAAAGCCAAAAATGGAGAAGTCGGAAACGTAGTAAGGAAGGGTTTCTTATAAATGCAAAATAGGAGGGCGTGGTCAACATTCACAGCCCAGAATGCAGGGGTAAGTTCCCTAGCTTGCCCAAGACTAGATTTTAATAAATCGTTGTCATACACACAGTCCCTTGAATAACGCTGTTAAGTTTTTAAAAGGGGTCGCTGCCAGTTCTCTAATTAAAACAAAGGATTTGTGGGCAATATTTTTTAAAAGGGGTCGTTGCTGCAAATCCATGGGTATGGAAAGCACGCTCAGGCAGACATCTTAAAAGATTCGAAGGCATTTCAAAAACAACAGACTCAGTCTCAAATCAAGCAATCCATGGGCGTTAAAGACAACAAAAGGGAGGCATTTACAGACAGAACCATGGTCAGCCAGACAGTAGAGATGGATGCGTTTTACAGGCATATTTTTGGTCAACTAGACAGTAAACTAAGGATACCCCACGCCTGAACGAAATTCAGAACCTGTCTTACAACGAGATTGTCCAAGATGGGCCTCGCCAGATCAAATCGCCCTTACCCCCATAACAGAACAAGTTCGACGTATTTAGTTATTTAGATAATAAATCAAGTATAATATGCATACACCGGGTACAGAACGAGTTGGCGTTACCTTCATATAGAAGGAGTTCACCCCTTTTTCTTTTTCATTAACTAAGTAAAAGACTGGAGTCAATGGGTACTTGTCTAATTCTGACGAATTTTCCCTTGCTGAGCGAAATTGCCATTACATCACTGAAATAGTTCAAAGTAAAAGACATAAGTAAATTATTGATTCATAATATTCTACAATTACTGTCTACTGTAATGAATCATTACTATGTGATTTCCTCAAAACCAGAGCAGATTGCTACATGCTTTTCGTAAATAAAAAAAGTAGGTCATTGTCACCTATTTACGTTATGACGTCCTCTCTTACTAGCCAATTCTGACTATGCATCGTTGAAACCGATAAAGATGTTACCAGGGATGCGTTGAGAAGGATTAGAGGTAAAGTGCATGGGAGTGATTCTTACTCCAAAGGTAATGGAAATAATGAAGAAAATCAGCCCCTCTCTTTAAGAGATGATGTAAATGTTGAAATGCTTTATTCATATTTGTTTATTTACTGGAGTCGGGCATACTGGTTAAGTCCCAATTTTTTGTATGCTCCTCTACTATGACTTGTACATGATATTGTTCTCTTCGAATGGTTCTCACGGCTATTGACTGCACCAACGGCAGGTTCGCATACACTAGTGAGATTCACATTCTTAGATTGCCTGCGTCTATCTCCGTGTAAAGCATTTAAATGTTTATATTTTTATTTTTATTTTTCCACAGTAAATTTTTCTCATTATCTATGTAAACGATAGAAGCAATGTTATATTATTACCGCACGAATTCACTACATGCAATACATCCATGTAAAAACAACCATGCATTATAACTATATCANTTCCTAGCGGTTACTCACTGCTATATGAATCCGATGGGCCTTGCCCATATCTCCCACTGTAGTGGGTCCGACTAATCCGGACTCTTTGGTCCTCTCCACAGGACAGTCGTGCTGGTAGTGTGGCTCCCCACACATCCAACAACCCTTCTTCAGCCCAGTAGTCCTGGTACCCAAAGTAGAAGACGATGGCCCACTAGCCTAGAACCCTGGTCTGTTCTGCTGAATAGGCATAAACTGTTGTTGTTGCGGGTGACGATGTTGTTGATGTTGTGTTCCTCGATAAGGTGTCCGTTGCCGAGGCGTCGGTCGTCGGGGTGTAGTGAAAGTGGATCCCCTCTGGAAGCCACAATATCCCAGCATAAGTCTTGTTGGTGTCTGGTGCTATTGTGTTCCAGATGAACTCTTCCCTACTGGTCTCGTGGGAGTCATGGTTTGACCCCCACTGAGAATCTCCTCCTCTGCTATGAGGGCTTTCTAGACGACATCATTCAAGGTTTGAGGCATCAAAATCGTAACCTTTGCACACAGATTGTCGTTAAGGCCGAATACGAACCTATTGACCTTAAGTTTCTTGGTGTTAAGGTGCGGAGCATACCGGAGCAGCTCCATAAAATGGGCCTCGTACTCGGGCACTGTACGACCTCCCTGTCATAAGGTGTTGAACTCATTGAGTTGACGCTCAATGAATTCCTCTGAAAGATACCTCTCTCGGAACCGTTCCTTAAATAGTTCCCATGACACATCTTCGACGTCCATTTTTAGTTGTGGTAGGAGTGTCTTCCACCATAGAAGAGAACTCCCCTTTAGTTGAAAGACTGTCATGTAGACCTTCATGTTCGAGGTATAATTGTGAAGTGCGAAGCACATCGCTATGTTCTCCAACCATGCCTCGGTGGCTGCGCCATCCACGGCACCAAAGAACTTGGGAAATTTGACCTTCTTGAGTTCACAGTGAATGTTACCAGTAACGGCCAGTGCGCGCGACGGAACCTCAGCGGGTGTCGGTGCCCTGGCCTCATCTCTGTCCAAACGGCTGATCAGTGCCTCAGACATGCGATGAAAAGATCTCATCATCCCGACCACATCGACAACTTCTATCTGCTCCTGTCCGAGAACCTACTCATCTCCCTGGGGGTTAGACCCCTCAGGCATGGATGCTACTGGAGGCGTCGTGCCCCCTTCCCTAGGACCCCGTCATCTACCTCCGCGACGTCCTCTAACCATGATTACCTACATGCACACAATCAACTCGATTAGCAACAATATAATCAAATCATGTCAACAAAATCCGTAGCGATCCCAAGTCGTGGGTCGAAACCACTCTGATACCATATGTAACGTTCCTCCTCGTTTCGTCGAAAAACCTCTTATAACAAGTGCAATTTTTATTTATTTATTTTTTTAAGTGTGTGCATGCGTGTACAAGGGAAACAACACATTCGACTCTGTGTCGCCACCCGATGACGAAAAAGACGCAAACCACGACGAACACAACAAGACGACATGAGACGCACAACAAGTAACTGCATGCATTTAGCGACGATCAATCGACCATAAGTAAGACTGACTACCCGCCCATCCTACCCTGCAATGGTTAGGACCTTGAAGACACATAAGCAACACTCAAGCCCAGGTTCCCATCGATTTTAACCATTTAAGGTCTCAGGGTTGGCGACTATTCTGAGGAACATGGAGGTGTCTACATCCCGCCCGACACAAGCAGACCAAGCAATAAAATGTATACATCCGAGTACAACAATAGTGAAAGAACAACCATGTCCTCTATGGAGGTGCAAGTCAGTTAATTGCAAATTCAATTAATTGCAAATCCAATTACTAGCAAATCCAATTAAATGCAATTTCCATTAATAAGGCATTTCCAATTAATTGCAAATTCCCATTTACTAAATCATATTAACTTTTGGACTTGGTTCAAGACATTATAATTTATCTGCTATCAATGATAATTAATTTCATCATCACTACCATAAAATACCAACCATTTTTCATTTTATTTTACAATAACTACATAAAATGACCAACACACACATCTGATATGTTATCTATAACCATTACAGTAACCTTACCACAAACGACAACAACATCCACATTAACAGTTCCATAACCTTTAGCATTAACATTAAACATTTCATTACATAATCATTACCATAAAACAATAATAACATTAGCATTAACATTACCATAAGCATACATTCAGCATTACATTACGTCGATCATTACCCTAAGCATTAACAGTAACTTAAACCTTATATTACATTAGTTTTATCATGAATAATAATAGCCTTGAAGGTTAGCATTATCCAATTATATTAAAAACCAATCCAAAATTATATTGAACCGTATCCAAACCATATTAAAGCAATACCCAAGGTAAATTAAAACAAATCTTGTTTATAATAGAACAATACCCAATAAAACATTTCCCTCAAAAATTATTAAGACAAATATTCCCATCCAAATAATAAGATAGGTTCGTTTAATTTAGTATATTGAGAATGACTACCAACAATTGGATGAAAAAGGAACTATATGACTAATTGACTGTCATGGATCCATACCAATAAAAAAAATTATTGTAAGGAGAACTGATATGCGATTAATTCAAAACGAACTGTGGAAGCAAGGATCACATTCCAACTGATAAATCTATGTAACTATATTTGCTACCGAACTACACCAATAAGACATTCTTCCAATGACAAGGTAAAAACATTAAAAAAAAAATCTTAATTGACAGTTGTTATTTAACCCTGAAGCTCAATCGATCTCATTCTAACATCTAATCCCATTTCATCAACGCATTTTCACTGGCCAATCATCTTAATAACGCATAACTCAATAATATGGAATGTTGTTGTGTTTTTATTTTGTTTTTAAATTTTTGTTAAAGGTTGTTGTCAGAGCTTAAGCACACTCAAACAATCAAGCACACAGATATCTACGTTTACTAAAGCTGACCTAAATCCGACCACATCAATTAATAATAGAATCATAATTTCCATCACCAACTAACTTACCATAAAAGCCAAAAATGGAGAAGTCGGAAACGTAGTAAGGAAGGGTTTCTTATAAATGCAAAATAGGAGGGCGTGGTCAACATTCACAGCCCAGAATGCAGGGGTAAGTTCCCTAGCTTGCCCAAGACTAGATTTTAATAAATCGTTGTCATACACACAGTCCCTTGAATAACGCTGTTAAGTTTTTAAAAGGGGTCGCTGCCAGTTCTCTAATTAAAACAAAGGATTTGTGGGCAATATTTTTTAAAAGGGGTCGTTGCTGCAAATCCATGGGTATGGAAAGCACGCTCAGGCAGACATCTTAAAAGATTCGAAGGCATTTCAAAAACAACAGACTCAGTCTCAAATCAAGCAATCCATGGGCGTTAAAGACAACAAAAGGGAGGCATTTACAGACAGAACCATGGTCAGCCAGACAGTAGAGATGGATGCGTTTTACAGGCATATTTTTGGTCAACTAGACAGTAAACTAAGGATACCCCACGCCTGAACGAAATTCAGAACCTGTCTTACAACGAGATTGTCCAAGATGGGCCTCGCCAGATCAAATCGCCCTTACCCCCATAACAGAACAAGTTCGACGTATTTAGTTATTTAGATAATAAATCAAGTATAATATGCATACACCGGGTACAGAACGAGTTGGCGTTACCTTCATATAGAAGGAGTTCACCCCTTTTTCTTTTTCATTAACTAAGTAAAAGACTGGAGTCAATGGGTACTTGTCTAATTCTGACGAATTTTCCCTTGCTGAGCGAAATTGCCATTACATCACTGAAATAGTTCAAAGTAAAAGACATAAGTAAATTATTGATTCATAATATTCTACAATTACTGTCTACTGTAATGAATCATTACTATGTGATTTCCTCAAAACCAGAGCAGATTGCTACATGCTTTTCGTAAATAAAAAAAGTAGGTCATTGTCACCTATTTACGTTATGACGTCCTCTCTTACTAGCCAATTCTGACTATGCATCGTTGAAACCGATAAAGATGTTACCAGGGATGCGTTGAGAAGGATTAGAGGTAAAGTGCATGGGAGTGATTCTTACTCCAAAGGTAATGGAAATAATGAAGAAAATCAGCCCCTCTCTTTAAGAGATGATGTAAATGTTGAAATGCTTTATTCATATTTGTTTATTTACTGGAGTCGGGCATACTGGTTAAGTCCCAATTTTTTGTATGCTCCTCTACTATGACTTGTACATGATATTGTTCTCTTCGAATGGTTCTCACGGCTATTGACTGCACCAACGGCAGGTTCGCATACACTAGTGAGATTCACATTCTTAGATTGCCTGCGTCTATCTCCGTGTAAAGCATTTAAATGTTTATATTTTTATTTTTATTTTTCCACAGTAAATTTTTCTCATTATCTATGTAAACGATAGAAGCAATGTTATATTATTACCGCACGAATTCACTACATGCAATACATCCATGTAAAAACAACCATGCATTATAACTATATCAGCGAATGTCAATGACTGTAAAAATATACAACGAAAATTTGAAATGTGAATGTACCATATCCAGAAAAAAAATACAGCGCAAAGAGTAACGCCGAAACTTAAAGATCCAACCAAGGAACAGTAAAACTCGGACAAGAACACTGACCACAATAACTTTAGGCAAGCAATCGAATGGGAAAATCTCAAGGTAGAATTCATCCACTTATAATCAACATACAGATCAAGCATAAGCTCCTAATGCATTCTACTCTACAACATAACGAGCATACCTTTGCCTTATCGCCTGCCTCGAATGATGTCACGCGCTCTGTGCCGCTCTTGCTCGCTGACCGTAGAGACTACATCGGTACCTCCTAGCCAATCGCTAGGGGTAATCTGCTTTCCCCTTAGCCCCCCGAGCTGCAAAGGGGCCACACACTATCTAGATGGTACGTCTAGCTCTCAGCTCGCCTCGCAAGGCCAAGCTACCACTCCTATCTGAGCTAGGAAATCCCAACTCCTCACAAGTAAATCAGTGAAGTCACTAATCCGGTAGTGTAACATTACGCTAACAGTCGATCCCCTTCTTCCTTCTCCTCTCTTACTTTTATAGCATTTTATCACTTCCATTATTTCCCAAATCTCATTAAATTTTAATTTTTAAATAAAAGTTCCAAAAATTTTCCTTTGTACAAGTGGCATTCATCCTCCACTTTCCTCCAAAAAAAAAAATTCTTTAATTTATTAAATTGTCTTATTTCCCTCACCGACCTAGAGTTACTCCTATTTTTACTCCTAGGTGTCCCTAGATTCCCTTACAGGTTTTAAATACTTTCCCTAAAATGAAGTTGCTAATTTAGTTCAATTTAGAAGGTTCTTTATTGCAGATTCTTTACTAAGTTGACCTCGCTTTTTACCATAAGTTCYCTCTTTCCTTTATTATGTTTCCTCCATTCCTTAGTTTCCTAATTTTTATTATCCCCTTCTTTCCCCTTTTTTATTAGAGCAAAAAATGGCAGTTGCTCAATTTAACCTCTTTTCCTTTTTATTAATAATTTAATATCTTTCACACTTTCACATTTTAAATAATTAATTTCTTCTTTACAAATTTTAAATCCACTGATTTTAATTAAATTCTTACTCTTTTTATTTTACCCCAAAAATTTTATGAAGACTAAAACTATTACTTAAGTGGTTTTCAGTTTAATTTTTTTTTTTTTTTTGTAGGGTATTTTTCTTAAGGTTTAGACAAAATTTTACCCTAGAGAAGTTTTAGACTTAGGACTTAGATTCTGAACTAGGCGACATTTAATTAGGGAAGTTGTTTAAGAATTTATTAATGTGTTAAATGTCTTAGGGCCATCTAGGTTTG
>JZKD02S0844728.1:198318-234229 GCA_000966675.3 Picea glauca | reverse complement strand
CTCCAGGGGGATGTCACAATCCCTAGGTTTAATCCTTTAGGAAAACAAGTTAGGGGGGTCTACAATCACAATCCCAAACGTTGTCCTATGTGTTCTATGACTTCTAGCAAGAGAGGCAAGTGGAAAATAGGTCAAACCCTAGAGTTGTACAATCAAAAGATATAGAAATTCACCAATAAAGACAAGTTTAGAAGGATGTACCATCACAATCCCTAAATTTGACCTTAGATGCTTTAGCAATCTTAAGATAAATGATTAATAAGAAAGGGGATGCACAGTTACAATCCTTCTTAGGGCTTGTTAAAAAATTATCCAATGGAGACAAGATAGCATTCAACTTATCAACAATTAGATAGAGCGTATACTTACTAAGAACAAACATAAATACTTGGAAAGAACAATTACTATACCATGTCACTATGTATGGAGAAACCCTGATTCATGAATCATCGATCAAAAACAAGAGTAGCAACCGCAAATCACTCTGCAAGAGGTGCACATAAGTACTCCATGATGAAAAAATAAGATAAGTAGACTATATAAGTGATTCTCCACAAATGTGAGTTATCGTTTTAAAATGAGGGAGCACTAGCCTTCTTATATGAGGCAACCCTAGCTCTTTAGTCCTCAAAAACCCCTAAAAATGTAAAATATCCGTGATAAAGCGTGGATAGGTCAAGGTCGACCCCCAAAATAGCCTCTAACGTAAAAGATGAAATGAAAATACATCAATACATCGCCTCAAAAATGACATGTGCGGATGTGAAGGCCTCCAAAGGCTAGGACATCATGCTCTAGAAGGGTAAAGGTATCGTCAAAGATCACATCTCTCACTTCAAAGGTCATGTCTCGGGCTTAAGTATTAGCCATTGTCACCTAAGCAAGTACTTTCCTCGTTTTAGTGAAGGATGAGATCCAACACAAGGAAGGCTTCCCTAGCAACCTCAAAGGATCCTATAGCAAGGCAAGGCAAGTCTACAACCCCCTATCTTGGTTGCTTGATTAGTTAAGTCAAGGTTAAGGGCAAGGTCAAGATGGATTAGACAAAGCAAATCAATTGTGCATGTGACGAGTGTTGTTAAGAAAATCAATGATATTTACTAAGGTATAAAAGTAAATTAAATGCCCTGAAACACTAGCTATCAAAAGAAAATGAAAGTTGTAAATAAACTCGAATGAAAGATAAGATACTTCATGTAAAAAGTTTATAACAACAGTAATAAATCATTCCTGAAATCAACAATGATGCTATGGAAGATATGCCAAGTATCAAGTAAAAGACTAACAAACCATAAACCAATTATCGCTTGAAAGAAAGACCATTAAACTATATTAAATACATGCAAGATGTTAAACCCGAATGGCTGAAAATGCAATTATTGCAGCATTAATGATGTTAGATCATGATTCTAACTTAAATGCAAGGCATTAAGCTAGGGATGATAACCAATCAAAATGCAATGCAATCAATCCTAAGCTAACACGGGACGTTGAGAGAAAAGAAGGCTAAACTAGGGTTTTTATCACTTACAACAAGAGAGACCAGTAAAAATCAATGATATTTACTAAGGTAGAAAAGTAAATTAAATGCCCTGAAACAATAGCTATCAAAAGAAAAATGAAAGTTGTAAATAAACTTGAATGAAAGATAAGATACTTTGGCATGTAAAAATTTTATAACAACAGTAATAAATCATTCCTAAAATCAGCAACGATGTTATGGAAGATATGCCAAGTATAAAGTAAAAGACTAACAAACCATAAACCAATTATCGCTTGAAAGAAAGACCATTATTTACTATATTAAATACATGCAAGATGGTAAACCCGAATGGCTGAAAATTCATTTATTGTAGTGTTAATGATGCTAGATCATGATTCTAAGTTAAGATGCAAGGCATTAAGCTAGGGATGATAACCAATCAAAATGCAATTCAATTAATCCTAAGCTAACATGGGACATTGAGAGGAAAGAAAGGTAAACTAGGGGTTTTAATCACTTGCAACAAGAGAAAGACTAGTGCCTTCTTAAATCCTTGGGCATATGGAGTCAATGAAACCTTCAAGGGGGTAAAAAAGAAAAGAAACTCAATGATTAGACTCTAGGGGGATATACAATCACAATCCCTAGGTTTGATCCTTTAGGAAAACAAGTTAGGGGGATGTACAATCACGGTCTGTCCTATGCTTTCTATGACTTCTGGCAAGAGATCCAAGTGGAAAATCGGTTAAACCCTAGAGTTCTAGAACTTCACCAATCAATAAGTACAAGATTTAAGGAATGTACAATCACAATCCATAAATTTGACCTTATATGCTTTAGCAAGCTTAAGATAAATGATTAACAAGGGGGTGCACAATTACAATCCTTCTTAGGATTTCTAACAAAATTATTCTAGGAAAACAAGATAGCATGCAACTTATCAATAATTAGATAGGGCATGTACTTAAAACATCGAGAACAAACATAAATACTTGGAAAGAACACTTACTCTGCCATGTTGTTATGCATGAGGAAACCCTAATTCATGAATCATCGATCAAAAACAAGAGAAGCATCCACAAATCACTCTCCAAGAGGTTCACATAAGTACTCCATGACAAGAAAAGAAGATAAGAAGACTATAGAAGTGATTCTCCACAAATGTGCATTATCATTTTACAATCAGGGAGTGCTAGCCTTCTTATATGAGGAAACCCTAGCACTTTAGTCCTCAAAAACCCTTAAAAATATAAAATATCCATGATACAAGGTGGATAAGTCAAGGTCAGCCCTCATAATAGCCTCTAACATAGAGATAAAATGAAAATACATCAAAACATCCCCTCAAAAATGACATGTGTTGCTGTGAGAGCCTTGAAAGGCTATGGCATCCTGCTCTAGAAGGGTAAAGGTATTGTCAAGGTTCACATCTCTCAACCCAAGTCTACGACCCCCTATCTTGGTTGCTTGATTATCTAAGTCAAGCTTAAGGGTCAAGATGGATTAGACAAAGAAAATTGATTGTGCATGTGTGAGGGGTGTTGTTAAGACAATAAATGATATTTACTATGCTAGAAAAGTAAATTAAATGCCCCAAAACACTAGCTATCAAAAGAAAAATGAAAGTTGTAAATACTCTTGAATGAAAGAAAAGATACTTCAGCATGTAACAAGTTTATAACAANGAGGAAACCCTAATTCATGAATCATCGTTCAAAAACAAGAGAAGCATCCACAAATCACTCTCCAAGAGGTGCACATAAGTACTCCATGACGAGAAAAGAAGATAAGAAGACTATAGAAGTGATTCTCCACAAATGTGTGTTATCATTTTCCAATCAGGGAGCGCTAGCCTTCTTATATGAGGCAACTGTAGCGCTTTAGTCCTCAAAAACCCCTAAAAATGTAAAATATCCATGATACAAGGTGGATAAGTCAAGGTCGACCCTCAGAATAGCCTCTAACATAGAGATAAAATGAAAATACATCAAAACATCCACTCAAAAATGACATGTGTTGGTGTGAGAGCCTTGAAAGGCTATGGCATCATGCTCTAGAAGGGTAAAGGTATCATCAAGGGTCACATATCTCAACCCAAGTCTATGGCCGCCTATCTTGGTTGCTTGATTATCTAAGTCAATCTTAAGGGCAGGGTCAAGATGGATTAGACAAATCAAATTGATTGTGCATGTGTGAGGGATGTTGTTAAGATAATCAATGATATTTACTATGCTAGAAAAGTAAATTAAATGCCCCAAAACACTAGCTATCAAAAGAAAAATGAAAGTTGTAAATACTCTTGAATGAAAGATAAGATACTTCAGCAATGAAAGTTGTAAATACTCTTGAATGAAAGATAAGATACTTCAGCATGTAACAAGTTTATAACAGTAATAAATCGGTCCTAAAATCAGCAATGATGCTATGGTAGATATGCCAAGTATCAAGTATAAGACTAACAGACCATAAATCATCGACTACATGAAGGAAATAGAATTAAACTATATTAAATAGATGCAAGATGGTAAATCCTAATGGCTGAAAATGCAATTATTGTAGCATTAATGATGTTAGATGATGATTCTAAGTTAAGATGCAAGGCGTTAAGCTAAGGATGATAACCAATCAAAATGCAATGCAATTGATCCTAWACTAACCCAAGACATTGAGAGAGAAAGAAAGCTAAAMTAGGGTTTCTTATAACTTGCAACAAGAGAAAGATTAGTGCCTTCTTAAATCCTTGGGCATGTGGAGTCAATGCAACCTTCAAGGAGGACAAAAGGCAAATAAAACTCAAGGGTTAGACTATAGGGGCATGTACAATCACAAATCCTAGGTTTAATCCTTTAGGAAAAAAAATTTAGGGGGATGTACAATCACAATCCCTGAATTTGACCTTATATGCTTTAACAAGAGTAAGATAAATGATTAACAAGGAAGGGGATGCGCAATTACAATCCTTCTTCGGGTTTCTAACAAAAGTATCCACAGGAGACAAGATGGCATGCAACTTATTGACAATTAGATAGAACATATACTTAAAAGACCAAGAGTGTTTGTTTAGGGGGATATACAATCACAATACCTAAATTTGACCTTATATCAAGGCCTCCCAGTAGTACCCCTTTTCCCCAAGAGTGACAACACTGGATTAGGATACCTATGATGACCACCAAGGTAAAACAAGGAAAAAAAAAATATCTTCCAATAAATCATGATCCATTATCTAACTTCAACCCATGATCCTCACCTAAATGCCTAATGCATTAAATGTGACACTTTATATGACACAATGACTAGTGTACTTCATGTATGTTGGACCACCATCATCAGATGAACCATGTTGATYAAGTGAAGTGAATTGAGTTGCATAATGATGAGGGGGGAGGHATTTGAGGCGTWKTTATCTATGGAGAATGCTAATKATCATCTCTGRGATCATTGTCTTCATTGTGGACCATGAGACATGATCTCCTCTAGTTACCCCTTGGTGAGAGGGGGGGTAACAAGGTGAAATCAAGAAGCCATTAGAGTCAAAAGAATGTGAGGATGAGAGAAGTAGTTTGGCATGGTGAAAGGATGTTGGGTTCCAAACCATGAACAAGGGATTAAGAGTGCAAACCCTCAATGAACCTCCATAAATGGAATGGAGGGTTCCCACTATTATGGTAAGAAACCATCATGGAGACCTATGGTGTTCCTTGTCAGATTAAGCAAAATATTCAAAGAAAAACAGATAGAATATAGTTGTGGAAAGAAAATAAATAAAGTAGGACACAAGGAAATATAGTTGTGTAAAACAAATAAACATAAATAGAATTAGAAAATAACAATACTAAGCAAAATTTTATTGATATTCAATATTGGATGCAATGTTCACTTTCCTTTTCAAGGGGGCAACCTCCAATATAAGATCTCCAAATACAATAATATTCACTTGACAACCTAGCTTCTACTGGTACATATAGCTTCTAATTTACCAAAACCCTAACCACGTAGTGGACCTCCATTAATGAGGTCACTTACATTTATTGATAAATACAACCCTCAATACGTTATGTAACAATAAACTCCACTAACTAGGAAGTTACAGTGGGACCTGAAAAGGAACAAAGCAAATGGAGGTGAATGTGGACTCCCATTATTAAAAAAATCACCATGAATAGAGGTGAAAAAATGTTGTGATGGAATCCATGGGAGTCACCAAGCCACTTATTCACTCTTAGACTTGCAAAACAAACCAAGGGTACAACATAGATGGACCGTAAATGGTCAAGTAACATGGAGAAACAATAAAACAAAATGGATGACATGGGTCTCCAAAATAGGAGAAAAATTCCATGTGAACAAATGTTGGCAAGAGTGCCCACCATAGGGAGGAAGAGCTCGCAAGAGGAGTTGAAAGCTCAAAATGAGGAAAAGGAACCATAAAATAAAATAAGCACACATAGTTTACAAAAAATGCTTAACCAAAATACAAAAATGGTTTAGCAGAAAACAAGCAAAACCAACTCTATATTTCACAGGGAACTAGAAAATAGGTGCTTAACAACAAAAAATGCTTTACCAAAATACAAAAATGGTTTAGCAGAAAACAAGCAAAACCAACTCTCTATTTCACATGGAACTAGAAAATAGGTGCTTAACAATAGAAGAAAAATTTGCAGAGGGGCAAAATTGAATAACAATTTGTGGATTCACATGAAAGGAAGCAAACGATTGTAATGCCAAAAGAGGAAAATGTCCAACCCAAAGGTAAAATATGTGGGTTAAATACTGAAATAAGAAGAAGAAAACATGGCCCCTCCGTGCCCACCATGAAGTGGGTCCACTAACAAAGAGAAAAGCTAAACCAAGGCAAGGGAATCTCCATTAGACTAATTTAATTAAGTGGGGGTGTGGCTGCACATTAAACCAGATAGTCAAAGGCAACACTCTTGGCTGATCCTGCCTATTGGGGTCTAATGAAGGACTCAAATGAGAGTGCTACTCACACAAATACCATGATAATGTGATAAGTTAAGGCTTGAAGGGGATATTGTAAAAGAGGCACTAAATTAACTATAATAAAACGAGGATGGAAAAAAAAAAGGGCAAAGAAGGATGAACTACTATGCAAGTTTAGAGCACTTTTGAAAAAACATTGTTACCACCCCAAAATGCACATGCATTTTGCATTTTGGGGTTTCCAGAGGCAATCTTTTAAAGATGATAGTGGCATTTGAAAATCTGAAATAGGAAAAGTTTGACCTGAAGTATTCCATCAGCCTAAATGTGAAATCCCTGAAGGCATTTTCTGGAAAAGGATGAAAAGGACGTTGTGAAAGGACCTAATTTGGAGAGATCTATGGAGTATAAGGATGCCATCACAAACTGATGAATCGTTGATTATTTCTTCAGGTCGGAACATCAAATCTAGCAAGTCAGTAAGACACTTTTCCAAGCTAGCTTCACTCTTAAAACCCAGAAAAAGAAGTCTCAACTATAGCAGAATTAATGGCAGATCGGTTCCCCTTCATGATCGGCGATCTGTTGACAAGCTATCTGCAGATGATGTCGACTTAACCTCTGCCTGTAGACAAGCCTTGGATGANGACATTCCAGCTACAAGATCTAGAGAAAGCATCCTAGCACATCTACCAAGGTTTTTGATATACCGATGTTTCATCATAAGTTTGAGGGTTGACACAGTCAAAAGAAGAAAGCGCACTGGCCATAAGGAGAATGGCATTATTCATGAATTTATGACCCATTTTTAGGCTGCATCATAGATTGAAGGGAGGTTTAATGTTGTTTGGTTGGCCAAGGTTAATGTGGACCCAAAGCTTGGCACATATTCCCATGGAGATCCACCTCTCAAGGGTGGTTTGCTATTATTGTCTGAGCATTGCTCCTTTTAAAGTATCCAATGCAGGGAGGAATTTGGTCAAAGAACAAGATCGTGTGTTATTGAAGAAACGTCTTAGTTCTATGGAAGATGTTTGACATCTTTTAAAGTATCCAATGCATGGAGGGATTTGGTCAAAGAAGAAGATCGTGTGTTATTGAAGAAACATCTTAGTTTTAGGGAAGACATTTGACATCCACCACATATTTCAAAGTCTACCACATACTCCAAAGTCTAAGATTTAGGGAGGTTGGTTAGGGACGAAGATATGGTCAAATGAGTTATCAATAAAGGGAAGTGTTTTACTGTTTGAGAAGTCTGTTGACATTTTTGGAGAATGCCTTAACCATAGTGCAGACACTTAGCAACATTCATGATAGTAAGAAGAGTTCACCCCCAAATCTTGAGGAGCCCTATATGACTTGGTTTTTTTTATTTTTATTATTCTTTTAAATGGTATTGTTTGTGGTATGATCTTGAATGGCATTCCAAGCCTAGGAGAATACATGTGGCAACAAGAGAGCATTTGGCACACTTTACATGGTCAAAGAAGGTAGAGTAATTCTTGCACATTCCTTGAAAAATGAAAAACATAAACAAAATTGGTTCCTTAACCCTTTGAAAAAACCTAGTGTGATCAATGGGTATGTGTTTTCCATAATGTCCTTTTGGAGGACCATGGAAGGTGGGCTATGAGGTCCTATGGAAGCATCTATACAAGAGTGATAAGTAGGGAAGCTCAAAGAAGGAGGCTAAAATAAGACATGTGCAAGAGAACATTGAGCCCTGTCATGTTCCAAGGGAGATTACACATATGCAAGAGCATGTTGATCCCTGTCATGTTCCAAGGGAGCTTACACAAAACACTTGGCATGAACTTGAGTTAGCTCACAAGCAAAAATGACATTTGTTAGCTACCACTAATAATCCTAACTATAAAGCTCAAAGAAAAAACAAATAGGCATTAAAAATCAAAGTCGAGATACTAAGTTTTCTCTATTATTCCTTCCACCCCCACCCTCATATAGGAGAATAAGTTCTCTATTATTCCCCCTCACCCCACCAGTTTTCTCTATTATTCCCCCTACCTCCACCCTCATATAGGGGTGAGGATGGGGGTGGAGGGAATAATAGATAATTTGAGGGTGAAGATGAGGGTGGGGTTGGGGGGAATAATAGAGAAAAAATTTCTTTATTATTCCCCCACCCCCATATTAGGTTTTCTCTATTATTCCCCCCACCTCCACCCTCATATAGGTAAGTTTTCTCTATTATTCCCCCCACCTTAATAAGTTTTCTCTATCATTCCCCCTACCCCCACCCTCATATAGGGGTGAGGGTGGGGGGAATAATAGAGAAAAATTCTCTATTATTCCCCCCACCATCACATTTCTCTATTATTCCCTCCACCCTCACCCCTATATGAGGATGGGGGGAATAATAGAGAAATCAAAAAACTTTTCTCTATTATTCCCCCCACCCCACCCGTTTTCTCTATTATTCCGCCCACCCCCACCCTCAATATAGGGATGAGGGTGAGGGTGAGAGTAGGAGGAATAATAGAGAAAATTTATTAAGTTTTCTCTACTATTCCCCCCACTCCCACCCTCATATAGGGATGGGGGAATAATAGAGAAAACTTATTAAAAATCAAAGTCAAACTACAAAGGTTGCAAGTATAAACTATAAGGGATAGTCTATAGGATGCGAGTATGAATGTTGAGTCAATAGTTTATTCATGTTGATTTTCTAAACAAATTTAGGGTAAAGTGTCATAATGTCCTAAACTAAGCAAAGCATTTATGGCTAAAAACTAGTTTGATAATTTAGGGAACAAGACAAGAAAGATGTACAACCTAGTGGGCATTAGTTATTTATTTATTATAACCCTAAAGGTGTCATGCATAATAGTTTTATTGTTGAGAAAAAGCATGCTGCAAGTAAGGGTCTTCATGTGATTATAATGTATACAGATGGGGTATATATTAAGATAAAACTATTATAGACAACAAAAGATCTTATTGAATCAATTTATAGTATAAATGGTTTTATCTGTGTTCTAATATCAAATGTGAACAGGTTAAAAAGAAGAAATTTAAATATATACCTCTGTTTTATATTAAAATAATGCAATATTAAATAAGAAATTTAAATGTATACTTCTATTTTATATTAAAATAATAAAATATTTAATGTAAAAAGTATTATTTATGCTTGAAAAATACTAATAAAAATAGTTGAATGTATTTTCATGACAATTTTTCAAGAAGTATATACTTCCCCTTTATTAAAATAGAAAGATATTGATATAAAATCCATCATTTGTTCTTAAAAAATATATTTGCCCATCAAAATAATTGAATGTATTTCTAACTTAAACAATTAATAAACAAGGTTAAAATAACACTAGTGACTAGTCAAACCAAAATATTTCTAATATTAAGAAATATGATAATTTCAATAAACTAATAAAATAGTGTTCAACTTCAAACTAAAAAAAATTAACATATTAAGAAATATAATAATCTCCATAAACTAATAAAATCAAAGACATGTTAGCTAACACTGCTTGAAATGTTATTTTGAATGAGATGGCAGTAAATAAAATTGAAAACCTTTTATTAATATCTACCATATCTTAATAACAGTATAGCATTTTATAGTAATATAATAGTCTTCATAAACTAATAAAACCAAAGAGACAACATGATAATCTTAGTAATAGTATAGTGTTTTATAGTAATATAACAGTCTTCGTAAACTAATAAAATTAAAGAGACAACATGATAGCCAACAATGCCAAAAAAGTTATTTTGAATGAAATGACATTAGGTAAACTTGAAAACCTTTTATTAATATCTACCATATCTTAATAACAATATAATATTTTATAGCTTAGAAAAAATGAGAGGAAAGAGATTTGAAAAGAAAATGCCATACCTCTTGCAGGCAAATTCTACAGTTTTTATAGTTTTAGACGGTAAGGGCTACTTCCACCTCACAAAGCACAAAGATCTTTCCACTGCCCATTGAGTATGTCCCAATACCTATTACAAATAACAGAAAACATAATTGTTAAATTAATACAACCCGGAGATGATACGTGAATAATATCTTACTCCAAAATTAATTCATTCTGTAATTTTATCAAGTTGCAAACCTAATTTTCTAGTTTAAAAACATACACCAAATTCATCCATGATTAAGAAAACTTCATGGAAATGTGAATTAATATATAAAATCAAGGCGTCACCCATACATAAATCCAATATCCATACCGCCAACGGATTCGATGGGAAAGTTAGGAACACAGTTGGGAAGGGGTTACCTGACCTGAGCATCAGAAAGGTTGGTCCAGCTTACCCCATCAGTAGCGAGACGAGAATAGCATTCATCTCTAAGTTGCAAACCTAATTTTCTAATTTAAAAACATAAACCAAATTCATCTTAATATAATAAATGGTTATCTGAACTTCTAGTTTAAAACAATGAACCAAAGTCATCTTAATTTGGACGAAGGCGTTGTATAAGGAGAGGCTCTTTAGCAGGCTTCGTCTCTGTCAATATCCAATTCAATCGTGACATATGTCAATATAACCTTTGCCATATCTCGAACGATTGATTTTGATTTTGACATACTAACGTTTCCGGGTGTTAAACATAACTTCTCCTCCACTTGCTCCCTGACATAAACGAACGTCTCCAATGTTGACATAACTTCCCCTCCCACTTGCTCCCTGACATGCCTGAAATATCTCATGACCACTACGTCCTTGTCCTCTGAATTTCTTGATCATTAAGTCTACAAAATTATCCCTTCCTATATCAAAATGTGACAGCCTACGCATAGCAGAAATAACAGGTAAAGAAGCAATTTGCAATTTCACAACTCAAATTCTGACTGCTCTCGAAATTCATCAGAGGAAAGATGTTCGACGTATTCAGAAAAAAAAGCTATCTATTTCATCCAAGATGACTATAATGAGGAGGACGAAGGTTGGGGAGTGGGGTTGCTTCAGTTTGGTTCGAATCCGACCCACCTTGAGGAGAGAAAGAAATAGTTCAGTATTGAATGGTCCCTGCCTGCCCCTAAGTTTTATTCTACCCAGCTGAAGGAAATCTTTAAAGATGCTGCTTAAATGTTCTATCACCTGTTTTCTCCAGACACTTCTAGACCCGCGGAACATATCAGGACCTCACCTCATGAGGTTATGGACCTGCCTAAGAGCCATGGAAGAATGCCTATGGATAGCTCTTGACACGTTCCTAGAGGTTCAGACATGTTTAGGTATCAACAACAACAATAAATAGAAGCTAGATCCTCCTCTGTTTGAGTTAGAAGATCAAGTGTTTTGTCTTTAGCCTTCACAGAATTAATTTATGTAATGAAATGTTTGCCTAACTTAAAAAAAATATCTTTCATTATGAGCATATATGTCAAATTGTTTTAAAATAGTTTTCAGCAGAAATGGTTGAAGGGGTTCTAGCCCTACACGTTCCTAGAGGTTCAGACATGTTTGGGTATCAACAACAACAATAAATAGAAGCTCGACCCTCCTCTATTTGAGTTAGAAGATCAAGTGTTTTGTCTTTAGCCTTCACAGAATTAATTTATGTAATGAAATGTTTGCTTACCTTAAAAAAAAAAAATCTTTTATTATGAGCATATATGTCAAATTGTTTTAAAATAGTTCTCAGCATAAGTGGTTGAAGGGATTCTAGCCCTAACAAGTCATGGTCGTGCCTATGGGCTTGTAATCGGGCAGGTTATGATGTGCCTGTGGGAAAATAAAATTATACGTCCCAACAACACCCAATTCACCCTATATCAAAATGTGACGGCCTACGCATAGCAGAAATAATAGGTAAAGAAGAAATTTGCAATTTCACAACTCAAATTCTGACTGCTCTCGAAATTCATCAGAGGAAAGATGTTCGACGTATTCAGAAAAAAAGCTATCTATTTCATCCAAGACGACTATAATGAGGAGGACGAAGGTTGGGGAGTGGGGTTGCTTCAGTTTGGTTCGAATCCGACCCACCTTGAGGAGAGAAAGAAATAGTTCAGTATTGAACGGTCCCTGCGTGCCCCTAAGTTTTATTCTACTTAAAGATGTTGCTTAAATGTTCTGCCACCTGTTTTCTCCACACACTTCTAGACCCGCGGAACATATCAGGACCTCACCTCATGAGGTTATGGACTGCCTAAGAGCCATGGAAGAATGCCTATGGATAGCTCTTGACACGTTCCTAGAGGTTCAGACATGTTTAGGTATCAACAACAATAAATAGAAGCTCGACCCTCCTCTGTTTGAGTTAGAAGTGTTTTGTCTTTAGTCTTCACAGAATTAATTTATGTAATGAAATAGAATTAATTTATGTAATGAAATGTTTGCTTAACTTAAAAAAAAAATTCATTATGAGCATATATGTCAAATTGTTTTAAAATAGTTCTCAGCAGAAATGGTTGAAGGGATTCTAGCCCTACACGTTCCTAGAGGTTCAGACATATTTGGGTATCAACAACAACAATAAATAGAAGCTCGACCCTCCTTTGTTTGAGTTAGAAGATCAAGTGTTTTGTCTTTAGCCTTCACAGAATTAATTTATGTAATGGAATGTTTGTTTAACTTAAAAAAAATCTTTCATTATGAGCATATATGTCAAATTGTTTTAAAGTAGTTCTCAGCAGAAGTGGTTGAAGGGATTATAGCCCTACAAAGTCATGGTCGTGCCTATGGGCTTGTAATCGGGCAGGTTATGATGTGCCTGTGAGAAAATAAAATTATACGTCCCAACAACACCCAATTCACCTGATGTAGAATCTCGCCTCTCAAACACATACTTTACGAGAATTCGCGCAAAAGGATCCAAATTTAAATCTGGAACTGTGGAAAATCATTCTAGAACAATTAAGCCTCGTAGAACTCTCTCAAGACGCCTGACGCCTCTGTGTGTTTTGTGGATTTCCATCACATCGGAGTCCCAAATGCAAAAAAATGCATTTAAAGTAGTTTGAAAACTCAAGGAAGTCATTGGCAGGCCATCTTCTGGGAGCTTATGGCATGATACAAATGACCGCCTACCCATAGGAGAAACAATATGCAGAGAAGAAATTTGCAATTTCGCTGCTTGCTCTGGAAGCTCATTGGGAACAAATTTCCTTGTTTGCAATATTCATCTATCCAGTGTATGTTAATGGAGTTATTGTGTCGCATCCTGCAATATTCATCTATCCAGTATATGTTAACGGAGTTATTGTCTTTCATCTGCACCTCCTCACTGAGGCATTCACTTGCCTCTTCAAACCTGGAAACCCAATACCTTCATTCTAAAAAAAAGTAGAGCAAAGTTTAAGCAGATGATCTGTTTGAAAAATGCATTGAAATGGTTGGCAAGTGCTTGGAGGATACTAGAATGAGTAAAAACCCAATTGGAAAAGTTGTCTTGGTGTGAGGTTCTACGCGAATACCCAAAGTGAAGAAAGATTTTTTCGACGGCAGTAAGGAGTTGAGTAAGGCCATCCATCCTGATGAAGCTGTAGCTTATGCTGCTTCCATGCAGGTTGTGGTGTTGAATGGCGAGATGTCACACCTCTTAGTTTAGGAACTGGACAAATTGGGGATATCATGAATGTATTGATTCCTAGAAATACAAAAATTTCGGTGACAAGGGAGGGCAACTATTCGACTATATTTCACAATTAGGATTTAGGATTCAATACCAATAGGGAGGGAAAGCCTAATATCTAACACAATAATATTTTCGGCGAATTTGTTTTGAAGGGACTTCCGTGTGCACAATAATAAAATCGATATTATCGTCGATATGGAGATCAATGCAAACATAATTGTGAGATCAAACATAATTGTGAGATCAAGAAGAAAGATGTTGAAAACATCAAAGCAGGTCTTCAAGAGGTAAGTGAATGGCTCGGCAAAACATGAAATAGAGTAGACAAAGTTCATCCCCTGCGGATAGTAATATGGATAGAGTAGACAAAGTTCCAGGGAAAATCTGGTGACTTCAGCCTTTATCAAAGAAACATAACACAGCTCAGATGTGACTCGATAAGAATTAACTAGCACTTATCTTTTTTTCCTCTTTCTTCAAGAGAAATAAGAATAAACAACAAATCTGAAGAACCCTTCTATGTTAAGCGGGTTGATCTAGTTACAAAGGAAAAGATAGGAGAAATCAATGCAACTACCTCGTAGAAAGTAAGAGAACAGAACAGAAAAACACTGTCATTACATATGAGTTACAGATCGTACCGAACTTCTCGAGCCGGATAAATAGAAAAGTAGAAAATAATATAGTGTTTTTTAACAAAATAATACAATTTTATTTTTAAATAAAAATTTATTAATATGGTTAACTTGTAAAAACTACATGATTAGAAATTGCTAGATTTGCCATTTCAAATTTTAGTATGCAGATCCAATTTCACCAATATTATACCACTTTTCTTGAACCTTATCGTTAATAGATTAGATTGCCTTGGATGACAGAGATTGTTATTCACACCTAGGTTGTTCATGTTTTCTACAGAGATTGTTATTCACACCTAGGTTGTTCATGTTTCCTACAAGACATTGTCATTCTCTCCTCTGTGATGTTTTCTTGGACCTCGGCGTTAATATTAAACCTGGATTGTTGTTCACACCTTGCATGATGTTTTGCCATAAACAATAAGTAGAGTAGAGCCACTCACACACTTTGAAAACTAGAAAAAACCCGCAGGTGCGCAGTGGGTTCATAGAAACAAATTTAGTTTAAGTATAAAGATCTCGCTGCAAACACATCAAATGTTCAAAGCTAACTGAAGCATCGTACAACACAGAAAAAAAACCTGTTTAAAGAAGGGGATATGTACCTTCTGCACCTTTCAAGAAAAGCGGCTATATCTTCATTCCTTCTCCAAATAGAATAAAATCTATCGTTCCCAAAAAAACCCAAAAACTCACGAAAATGAGTATATGGCAATGCAAAAGAAAACAGAGATGCGGAAGCTACTTTGCGAGTCTATACGGAAAAGGAAACTTGGAATGTGACAGGTAATGTGGGAATGGACGCAGGCCTGCGATTTGATGGCTTGTAGGACGTATTAAATAGGTGGACACGAAATTCACACGTACGTCAACCGGGACTGGCATCAAAATTTTGAACCCGTTCAGTTTAACTAGTTAAAAATATCTAGTGGGTACTTACAGGCAATGAGGTAAGCCCATGGGAAACATTAAGCACCATGACCAGGGCCTCCTTAAACTCACTTCCCGCAAAGACGCCATGGCCAGGGCCTCCTTAAACCCACTTCGCGCAGACTTCCATCCACCATATTTTTCACCTTCAGACCAATTTTAATTAAATCCCCTTTTTTTAAATTTGGATTTCGGTTTATACCAGTTTTCCATTTGGGTTTTCAGCGCCACTATTTAGTATTATCTGATATCTCTGCAATTTTCTCAGTTGTGAAACCCAATTCCTTTTATGTTACAGATAGTCTCCAAGCAATAAAAATTATCATAAGTCTTCAGGGAATGAAAATTATCAAACCATATTCATTGACAAAAACATGGTGACTTTTGTAGTCCGTATATATCCATTTATAATAATCATTAACTAGAAAAGCAGATCGTATGAATTCAAACCCTATGCTATCCTGGGCGATCTAATTGTACAATCGGCCATCATGTTAGCGTCCATCAAATGCATTGTATGAAATAAATTAAAATAATATGTATCCAGAAACTTACAAAACGTTTACTAAATGCAACCAGAGCTGTTCAATGAAAGGTGGGTGAAGGGTGGGTAGAGATAAACATAAATATGGAGCAAAAGCTGTCCAAAGAAATTTGGAAAAAGCTATATTAATTATGAATTTCATTTCAGGCTTTATTATTATATATTTATATTGGTTTTATAATTTTTTTTATTATAAAAAACTGATATAAGCAAAATATAAAGAAGATGAAAATTTATAACAATAAAATTTGCATATAACAATAAATTTATGAATCTGCATTTAAAGGGACAAGCATGAAAAACAAAAACAATTGAACTTCTTTTCACTTTTATTCATGAATCTGCATCTAAAACAAAAACAAATGACCTCCTATCATATTGTTTATTTTCATTCATAAATATGCATCTAAAACAGAAACAAATGAACTTATATCATATTTTTTATTTTCATTCATGAATATGCATCTAAAGGGGCAAGCATGAAAAACAACACAAATGACTTGCAATCAGGCTGAATTTGAAATTCCAAACCTTAATGGGCGGCTGCTCTTTGCTGCCGCTGCTTCCACCGCTATAAAACCGACCAGCCGTGAGCCATGTCTTGCTGCACGCACCAACCACTCTAACTTCTGCGTCAGGAAAGGAAATGATTAATCGAAATCCCATCCATGTCATTAATGAATCCATGAATTGAACGAAAACATCCCATCCATGTCAAACCAAGTTAATGAATCCAACGAAAACCTGGGACTAGGTACGGAAACCAAAACGAAAACCTAGGACTAGGTACGGAAACAAAGAAATCGCATTACTCACCCCGCCGTCTGATCATCGAAACCTGCACCTGCAAATGTAAGTATCGATGTTGGTGCTCTCTCTCCCCATCACAATACAAACACACAACAAGCAACCACAGACATACACAAACATAAACGACATACACTAACATTCACACAAAACAAAGAACGACGAGGAGCGATCCACACCAAAACATCACAGCTACATTGCAGGAGAGGGAGAGCACAAACAGAGAACATTGAAAAGAGAAAGAAATGGAAAACTACTACCCCATAACGAACATTTTATATGCACGATCGAGCAGCCTGCAACGGCTGGGTTGAATTTTCTTAGGCCGCGCCCTCGGATTCCATTAAATTCGTCCGTTGATAACCAAAAACATAACGGCTGGAATCTGCCATGCTTTTTTAAGATTTTATGGTCTCCGCATCAAATTTTATCCTCCTTACGAGAGTTGGCCATATCAAATTTTATCATTTAAAATTCAATTTATCAATCTGTATAGATATACTGTTAGGGCATAACTTGAACTCTGGTCGTTCGAGTTCGATTTCTGTGGTTTAAATGAGTTGAGATTTCTATCATTGAAATGGAACAAGAGCACGCATGCCATTAGGTTTCCAATGACTAACCCCTGCAGCTTGCTCTTTTGCAAATTGCAATGATTAAAATGACAATAAACTAAAAAAAATAAAAAATTCTCCGAATCGTTTTTAAAAATATACACTAAAGAGATCAGACTCATTTGTCGTGATAGCCCAATACTAATGTTACACGGAATTAAACCTAAAATAATTTTTTTTAAATCAATCTTAATATCTTAAATTAAAAGAAATAATAATATAATTAAAAGAATATTTTAAATTAAAAGAATTATTAATAATAATGATTAATTAATTGTAATATGATTATGTTTTTTTTTCATTTTCTCTTTTATTAAAAAATAAAATATTTATTATAAACTATATTTTAAAAAAAATATTATTAAATCAAATAACTTATAAATTCAAAAAAAAATATTATTAAGTAAGATAATTTATTTTAGAAAAATATATTATAAATTAAAAAAATATTATTAAGTAAGATAATTTATTTTAGAAAAATATATTATAAAATAACTTATTTTAAAAAAATATATTATAAAATCAAATAACTTATAAGTTCAAAAAATAAAAAATATATTATAAAATCAAATAACTCATAAGTTCAAAAAATAAAATTGTTTTTAAATTCAACATTTTTTTTTTACAATAAGATGATATTATTGTTAACTACCTTTTTATCTTTAATTTGTTTAAAAGTTTTTTTTTTTTTAATTTTTTTTTTCTATTAACAATATTTTAAAGAAAAAAATTGTTAAGTCAAATAACTTGTATATTCAACATTTTATTTTTATACTAAAACATTTTATTTTTATACTAAAAAGATATTATTGTTAATTACTATTTTGTTTTTTAAATAATTTAGTATTTTTATTTCTTGAATGTTATGATTTAGTGATTAAAAATAGGTATTATTAAAAAGAAATTATTATTTTGGTTTTTTTTAAATTTTGGTATTTTTATTTTTTAAATGTTATGATTTAGTGATTAAAAATAAATATTAATAAAAAAAATCATTCAAATTTAAAATTTAAAAAATTTATAATTCTATTTAAAATAGATATTATTAAGAAAATAATTCAAATTCAAAATTTAAGAAATTTATAATTCTATTTAAAGAAAAGGAAAGGAAAGTTGATTGATTTTTATAAAATATATATTTTCAAAATAATTATAATAAAATGAAAGAAGTCTAAATTCCATAAATTATTTTCCTAAAATAAATATTTTAGAATAAATATAATAAAACTAGTTATTTTATTTTTAACATTTTAAATGATATAAAAATAATTATAAAATATTATAGGCTAAATTTTTTATGTGAGAAATTGTTAGATTAGTATATTTGAGTAAAGAAAGAAAACTAAACATCTATTATTTTGAATTTTTCAAGTTTTCCATCATTCAAATTTAGTGATGAAATAGTTGCTAAAATTGTAATTTTGGATTGGTGAATTTATTGTTTTTAATGAAAAAATAATAATTTAACATCTTTAATTACACCTTTAAATGATAATTTCTCTATACATTATTTTGAGTGATCCAAAAAAATCAAATTCCTAAAAAATTTAGATTTTAGCTCATTATAAAGTAGTTCATACTTGTTATAATATCTCAAGATGTATGAAGAACTAAAAAAAACATTAAATTAAAGCAATTTATGGATCTCATGAAATTTCAATCTAGAGCATAATCAAAAAGTTGAAAGACATCATTGTCAAACTCAAATGTTTATGGTCCCTTGGTATCTTTTTTTTCAAAATTTAAACATTTATGTTCAATACATGGTAGCAATGAAGCTCCCAAAGTAATAAATTCACTTAACAAGGGTAATCCTTGCAAAGCAAGTTATCCTTGCAAAACAAGTTATGTTGCAATTCAAATAATTAATAAAACATGAATACAACATGTTTCCTTTGAAATTCAATAATTAATAATACTAGAATACAAGCTTGTAGATCTAGATTCTACTCTTACTTTGACTACTTTGACGCAATACACTCCATTCTACAATACACTCAAATCAAAGAAAACCTAAATGATACATGAATAGAGATACTCAAAAATATTTACAATTGTAGTCAAGATAAACACAAAGCCAACTCAAAATTGCGCTCTTGGTGACGGGGAAAAATTCTCCCTTCAAGAGTAAGGGGTACTCCTTGGTACACGGTCTCAGAGTATGCGACATTTGGTTTAGGAGACCCATATGAAATTTGGCTCAGGTGTCATTGTTGGTTATGAGGGTGAAAATGAATGGTTATGCAATGCAAAGATGTAGATGAAGACTATGTATGAAAATAAATCTAACATATAGTTAGTCTATCCTATCCTATCCTATCCTAGCTAGGAGCAAACTATAGTAACCAAATAAGGTGTAAAATGAAACTAAACTCTACCAAGAACCCCATACAAATAGTTGAAATGAAGTTGCAAAGTTAGAAACATGAGCACACACACATATAACCAGAAAAGTCTGAATTATATTTATGCATATATTAACAACTCGCGAGCTCATGCCTTAAAAAATATAAGAAAGAATAGCAATACTATAGCATGACATTAAGTGCATCAGATTAGTCTATCAACAAACATTGTTCTTATAGTCCATGTGTTCTACATGTATTCTACTTGAAGAAGTTCACGAAAAAATCAACCACATGCACAAGTTCTTCTCTCTTTTTGAAAACTAGCCACGGGGGCTTCTCAATAGTAATTAACATAGTATATGTCCTTGAAATAGTTCTTGAGTTTACACAATGCTTGAAGAGCCCTTTCAAAATGGGTCTCTTCTTCTATTTATACCCTTTTTCCTAACTGTCTTGTGACTCTTAGTATTCCTTTAAAGAAGTTTTTACAAAATTGTTCATTTCACTTCTTAATGACACGTGTGTAACAAAGAAAAGACAAAATAGGAAGCATGTAATAGCAATTTAGAATTTGATATTTTGTCCTTTTATGGGTTTTTGTCCTGGAGGTATGCCACCTAGATTTCTAGTTGATCATGCAAAGAAACGAGTCTATGGTATGACAACTCTTCTATAGTGGTCATGTGCATAGTTGCATTATCGTCGAGGATCTACACATCTTTTGATAAAGTAGACATGAATGCGTGAACCATGGTGTGGACATTTGTCGGTTGAATGAGATGTTGCTCTATGAGGTCTCTTGTTACGACGGTGGTTTCCTCGGTGACTCCTCATCTTCGACTTGTGTTGTCATGTACCTTGTCGACCAACTCTTCCATTATAAGATTTTTTCCAAGCTCCTTTAGTCGAGAAAGTCGACATGACTTCAGAAATTCTTGTGTTGCTTTCTGTACAAACGAACATATTTCCATTGATTTGGTAGTTTCTTTGTCTCTCTTTTGTGTGGCTTGCTAGAAATGATCTATGCATAGGAGTCTATTTTTCTTTCCCTGGTCGAGGGACGGTAAAGCTCAGTTGGTGCATTCAAGTTCTCTAGAATCTATGTATCCAGATTGTCCATGACCTCCTGAATAATATTTAACTGTGTGAGATTGGTCTGCATGGTACTACGTTGGTTTATGATGAGGGCAGCTAGGTCCTGGAACATGTGCAGGTGAGCATACATGTCAATAAGGGATTCTTCGAGCTTGATGTTGACTTTTCCCGTGCTTTCCTTAAAACTTTGGAGGCTTCCCTCATTGATATTTACCTATCGGAGCTTCCCCTCGAGCTCCTAACTCTTGCTTCTTGCACCAAAATCTATTGGTGCAAATTCTGGATGTTATCCTCTGTGGCGCTCCAGAAAGTAGATCTAGCTAAGGCTATGGTTATTGGATCCTTATTGGCGTGTTCTGTTATGGGGGTTTGTGTAATGACTGAAATCGGGTTCCCCCCTTTTACCTATACTTTCTTCTCTTTCTCTTATACAATCATGCCTAATTCTTTGTCATATACGAACTTCCTTAGGTTGGGTACATCATTTGTCTTGAAAGGAGTACCAAGTCCCAAGCTTAGTCATTTGAATTTTCATGTCCACTGGCACCAACTATTGATATCTCAAGGATATCAATATTCATTTCGTCTTTCTTTCTTTGTTCTTCCTTTGTCACTTTATCTATAGCTTCCTTGGCTACCTTTTCTATTACTTCTTTCATTGTTGTTGCGTCTACTGCAACTTTTTCTATTGTTGTCTTTTGCTTGGTTTCTTTCTGGGTAGTTGCCTTTGCTGCAGCCTCTACTTTAGCTTTGGATTTGGCTTCTTTAACGATTTTCCTCTTTTTCTCATCGACGTCATTCCTTTTCTTTTGAACCTTCTTCTTTTTCCTCTTCTTTTTATCCGCTAATGTCTCTTCTCCCTCTACTGATCATGAATGTGAAGAAGCATAAATGTGGGACATTATTTGTGTTTATTCTTCTTTTGCTTTCTTTCTGGTTTTTTCTCGTGCTTTATCTTCATCTGCAATTCTTCCTAAGGGCATGCCTTGCCTCTTGAAGGAGACCTCGTCGTAAGTTCTTGCATTGCGATGTACCTCCTCTTCCTCCCAGACGTTTGTTGTGTATTCCCAAGGCAGGCCTACCTTATTGAAATGTTCTTTTACGACTCTCTTTGGGTCGTGCCTCCTGGACCTCTCCTCTCCAAAATGGAATGAGAGAAATGTGTTTACTTCTTGTGCTTGGTTGGTGTTCAAAATTGAGTACAGACTGACATAAAATGGGAGTGTTGGCCATATTTCCTTCTTGTTCGATCTAGGTGGATATTAGTGGCCACCCACCTATTCCAATTGGCTCCTGTTAACAGTTTTTAGTTTAGCACGTTCTTCTATACTTCTCTGTAATTGTGGGTTCTACACTTTCAGGGCTATATGAAGCCCTACACATCTTCCAGGTGGATACTGGTGGTTTCCCACTTAATCCAACTAGCTTATTTTGTATGTTTTCATGTCAGCACATCTTGTTGTACTTCCAGGGTCGTTTTGGGGCCCTAAACAGTATTATTTTGGCTTGCCACAGTAAAATTGTAGACGAAGTCACAGTTTGACAACATAATGTGTAGTTCTCAAAAAAACATTTCCAACAAGCTATCGTGTGCCTAAAACGGAGGTCATATGCAAAAGTTACGACCCTAAGAAGTTGAGGTACCAACTTACCCATAAGGGCCCACATAAATTTTGGCGTTTCATCTCCTAGGGCTAGGTTTTTGGATATCTAGGGTTTTGGCATTCATGAGTAATGTTGAAAAGGCCTCTGGAGCCTCATTGTAATCATTTTTCTCAGACAAATGCGCGTAGCAACCACATCTCTTATCAGAGATAGATACCACCATTCAAGCAAGTTTTTTAGTTCTACAGTTTTATAGTTTAACGTATAGTTATGATATGTCTTAGGTGGCGCACTATACAATAGATACAATATCGAATCTATACAAAGGATATGGCATTGAATTATGCAATGGTTGTGGTTTGATTTTAATGGTGGATGTTATGTTAGTGGGTTGGTTGGTACATGGAATTGAATAGGGCCAAGTGAGGAAGCGATGTGCATTTACTGCACGTTACTCCAAACCTCCCTTGAGCATGTCACCCTAGCACAGTTGCATTGTTGCTCTGTTGGTTTTGGAAGCTCCACGTTTTCATGTTTCGAAAGGGGAAACTCAAGCCAACTCTTCATTGAAGTGATTTTACACAGGTATGGTTGTTTTCTTTCCATCCATGATGGACTCTCTGTATTATGAATCAAATGGTGGCTCAGGATTGCATGGGTTCAGTGTTTTCTTGAGTTTTCGACTGAGTGTAAATATTGTGTTATGGGTTCTCTGTGATTATTGCGAAATGTTGCCATTCTTAAGCGAAGTAATGGTTTTTATTGTGAAGTCTGCGCATTGGTTACTGGATCAGTTAGCATGGTTTTTATGATGATTCTCTGTGAAAAATGGTAACAATGGTGCAACGGGATCTGAGTTTTATTGTTGAGGGGTTTTAACCACTATTATGTGTATCAGTTGTTGTCGACTCTTTTTCCCTCTCGGTCGTTGTTGTGATTCTTTATCCAAGTTGCAATGAAACTCTTGACAATGGTGTGGTTCTTTTGTCTAAGCCCCAAGTTATTGTTTGATGGCTCGTTATTTACTATCATTTCACTAAAATCTTTCCACGTTCCAATCTTGGTTGGCCCATAATGTTTAATAAAGGCCTGTGTATGTATTGAATGGATACGAGTTGCGTTTTGGCATTCTTTTCTCGAAGAGTTTTCACACTCACTCCTCTCATCTCTGTTATAATGACGATTGTATGTTGTGATGCCTCACTGTCCATTGTCTTTGAAAGTTATCGACCTCCTCGGTGTTGGAAAGAGACATGGTCTCTCTGTGTTTTCGAGCACCCTTCATTGTTAAATTAACCCTTGTTCCTCTTTGCAAAAATGTTTTATAGGCATCTGTGTGTGCCTAGGTTGTTTAGCTCGAATTTCCTTATTTCCACTCGGGCATTCTCTTATGGTTTTGTCAAGATCTTGGGGTTATAAGTTGAATGACTGTGGGTTTTTTTTAAGAGCATGGCTCTCTGTTTTTTTTAAGATTATAATTCTGGCATGTGGTTGTTTCTCAGTGTTAAATTCTTAAGGATGTAAGAGACTATGAGCTCTCTGTGATTTTTAAAGTCAAGAAAACTTTTGTTATCTCTCTACATTTAAATTCTAAAGAGCCTGACTTGGAGTCTGACTTGCTTCTACCTTCCTCAGGCACCTTCTAGGGTTTGTCAAGATTTTGGGTTTAATGATTGTGAAAATTTAAAAGGCACGGTCTCTCTCACTTCAAAGACCATCTCTTGTTCGAATCCCTGTGTTTCCTCTCTGTGACGAATTTGTTTGAACAAAAAAGAAAAGTATGGTTGCTTACAGCCTGAGATTTTTCCTTCTGGTCGGTTATGGTCTTTCTTACTGTGTTAAATCCTAGTATGATGATCGTTACATTTAAAGTTTCGAAGAGACTTGTGTAAG
The DNA here is from genome assembly GCA_000966675.3 of Picea glauca. Classification (NCBI taxonomy): domain Eukaryota; kingdom Viridiplantae; phylum Streptophyta; class Pinopsida; order Pinales; family Pinaceae; genus Picea; species Picea glauca. Next base: position 209,752 of record JZKD02S0844728.1, on the reverse strand, counting down.
TGATGGTTTCATCAAGCACGATCATGATTCTGTCAAAGTTTAAAAGGGATACTTGTGAGTCAATATGGTTCTGTTCTCTTCATACATCTTATGGGGATCACCATGCTTATTACGATTGTTTTAAAAAGAAGTCCATACATATTAACTCACACGGAGATCAAGCTTAGGGTTACTTTTTTTGGGTTGGCTATTGTTATCGAATCAAGATTATGTCAATTACATTGTCAAAGCCCTGTGTGTATGGTTCATTCATTAAACATGCTTTGGTTCTATCCAGATTTAAAAAAGGAACATGTGGGTAATTATATTAGGCATGTTTTTTGTTAGATGATAATGACTGTTGATTATTTATCCTCGGTCTATTATTGATTACCAAAGATGAATGTTGGACATAGATAACAAGGATCATTGTGCTTATTTTGTTTATTTTAAAATAAGAGATCAATACTAGCACATTCAGTATTGTGGTTTGAATGGTTATATTGTTACTATTGAATTGTTACTATTTGCATAAGTCATAATACACAGACTATTATAAATTGAAGATTTATTGGAAATCAAATTGTTTTATTGAGGAACGGTTAATGTTTTAGTCTTGGAAGTGGATGCTTTTTGGATTAAATTTGAAACAGAGTTATGATAGTTGATTGATTTAATTTATTTTAAGAATAATATCAATCTAATTCCCTCTCATTTTCTCACTCTTTCTCTCATTATAAATCCCCTAACGATCGCAAATTCATTTTGCACGCCCTGTTCACTAAAATTAAATTAAAACTATGTATGATAGTGATTAAAAAATGACACAGAGATAGATGGCAACTGATATGTTTTGGTATTGTTGCACAATTAGTTATTTAATGAATTGTCGAGCAATAATCGAGTTCTTATTCCCTATCATGGTATTACTTTTTCGCTCAATACAATGCCCCTGGATATCCCATGAATGCTATTTCACCCCCTGCTCATTTGAAAATTATTAAATAAAATTTATGGATTGGATTGCATGGGTCTGATGTTAATTGTTGAGCCAAACTATGCTTCATATTAAGAGAATGGCATGTATGGTCTGCTAAGAGCTAGTTGCTAATAATTGTTGCATACTGGATGAACTTTTTCAGCAGAGGAAGTCATGTCCGAAATAATAGGGGCAAATGAAACTGGAACAGAGGGCCTATAAGGCCCAGATTTTCAATACATTTTGATGTCGATCCTCAAGAATTAAACCAACTCTTCCAAGATAGATTTTTCAATTGGATTGGACAAGGGATAGTCCAGCCTATAACAGAGAGGCCTCTCTTCCATCCCCAAAATGTTCCTGGTATCCATGTGCCTCTTCATGTATATTTGCATCCTGAAGTTCACAAGAATGATGGATGGCAAGAGATTGTTCACCCAACAGTCTCCCACCATCATGGTTGGCCAAATTTGTCATTACCGCCTCCTCCTCCACCTGTAAAACCAATTGCTTAGGTTACTCCTACACACTCACCTATATAGTCCTCCCACGCAAGAAAAATACTCAAAATCGAGGCCCACCATGTGAATGACAAAGGTAAAGTTGTTGTTGCTCCCTCCTCTCCTTTAAGTGACTCAACCAAGTCAGTATCATCCTATATGCACTTGAGAGATGACTGCTTCCATGTCATTAGTGAGATCAAGCCTTAAGGTTCCACCCAACCTAAGACTAATTCAGGGAAGTCAAAAGGGGACAACAACAACAAAGGAAAAATTGTCTCTCAAAGTGGCAAATAAGGTTTTTGATTATGTGTTTATAATTGATTTGTTGAGGACAGTGGACTGTTGAAATTTTTGGACAACAAACTATTTTTGGATGTTGTGGATATTTACATGTTTGGATATAATTTGAAATGTTTCTGATATTTAAATTTTAAATTGTGGAAGAAATTATGGGAGCCACAAGGAGGCATGTGTATGATTGATTGTCTACTTATGTTTATTAAGAAATAAAAGGGAGTCACAAGCGGTCTCACCTACTAGTTATTATTTAATAAAAAGACTCTTAATTATTATTATTATTATTTCTTCCCCTAAACTAAAGATTAGTTAAGTTTTAGTTAACTGAACTAAATGAGGTAGTTTAACTACTTCAACTAATTTGGAATGCTTAAAATCCAAACGAGAAGGAAGAACAAGGGGAGAATAGAAGGAGAAAGCATACTAAGGTTTTCTCTTAAGTTTTATTGAGATAGTTCAATTTTCATTCATTCTTCAATTCATTAAAAGCCTAATTCTATTTTATGACAACATGGTCCTATTGTAGACATCAAGGTTCAAGGTTGAACCATATCATTCAGATGCTTGTTTCAGAGGTGTTGATCTATCTTTGATAGTCTGTGTAGACTTGTCTATTTATGAATTGAGTCTCATGACTGATAAAGGATATTGTGCAGAGTCAAGTGGGAAGCAGTCTTTGGAAAGCTGATCCAGATTTTAAAGTTCAATTTTTACTTCTTGTCAGAGTCCTTTTGTATGGTTTTCATCGGGGATATCTAATTTTGACCTTGGTCCATGCCCCTGCAAAGATTTTTGTAAAGAGAATGATTCTTTTGATTTCCTAGAATGAAATAAAGTGATTGTTATTTTGTCTCATCTGTGTTAATATGTGACTTGGTATTTTTTCTTTTGATCTCCACATCTACTTTTGCAATCTGTTATATTCAGAAAATTATATAAAAAATGTTATATTTTGCAACAATCTTTTTTTTTTTTAAATCAGCCTAAGTCCTTGTAATTAATACTTGTGGATTGGGAACACTTTTTGAGGCTATAACTATAGGGTAATATTTTTGACTATCTTTCCTTAGCCAAGAAAGATTGGAAAATGCTTGAGTAAGATAAATTCATATCTTTTCCTCAACAACTGGCTTCGCCAAAGAAGAGATCTTTGTGTCATCCAACAATGGCGTCTACCTCACGACATCAAGCCTTTCAAAGATGAGGTATTGTGTGATATTTATACCCTTGAAGTTTTTGATGTCCTTTTAGGACAACCATATTTGTGGAAGCGTAATGATGTGTATGAGTCTAGACTTCACAATGTTATTATTACTTTGGGTAGTGTTGACGGGCGAAATTGACCGTCCGTCAACTGGGAGAGTGGAACCGGTCCGGGGTTGTCTAATAACCCAAGCCGTTTGGGATGAACCACCCTGACAGGTTTAGCGACTATGTTAGCCGATCTAAGGTCCTAAGAAAACAAAAAAGAAAACTACTCTAAATTAACTAATCTAACTAAAAACAACTATTAAAACAAACTAAAACAAATCTAACTATTCTATATATACAATCTACTATCTAATACTATACTAACTCTAAGAAATTAAATATCTAACTACTAACAGAAATAAATCTTATTCACAAAATATACAATATTTACAATTTACAGATTTCAATGAAAACCTGAAAAAATCATTTGTATTATGTCCTAAGACAATAAGAGCTATTTTTATTTTATTTTATAATTTTATGAAAAGAAATAAAACAAAAACTAACTAAACCAAACAACTAAATTACTAACTCTAACTACAAATCTAAACTACACATATATCTAACTAAACTACTTAATAATACTAACAAATTAACCAACAAATAAATAACAAACTGACCTGGAGAAACGCTCCAGATTTGTCTTGCATGTAATGATTTTCTTAGCTGATCGGAGGGAGGAAACCCACACCGAATTATGCAGGAGCTTCTCGTAAACAAAAGCTGCAGTGCTCTTCAAATATGATTACACAAACAAGACATAAAAATTACAACAACCAAATGATTTATAAATCTTCACAGTTAGATAAACCTGTATGCAAAGATCTATATGTAATGATTCAATTAATGAAGAAGAGAAATCTGTGATTCATTAACTGAAACAAAGTAATTGTTGTACTTTTAAAAATAATGAAAGAGATCAGATTATGGATAACACATTAATCAAATCATATCATCCTACAATAGATTATGATAGCTAAAGTAGTCTATAATCAACTGCACACTAACATGCATAAAACATGAAACAAAAGATTGATATATTGAAAGCGAAAGTTGTAGCAATAACATCAACTCTCGTCTCAGTTTGTATTAGAAATCCATAGCCTGGTTCTCCCACCAGTGAGGATGCCTCTTATTACAAAAAATAATAAGTATTTAAAGACCTTCCATAGGGTAAAACATCCCTGTGGAAGTTATCAAAACTGTTTACATAAATCTGGGAAAATATCCCAAGTTCGAATAAACTAACAACCTAAAATAAAACTGTATCACAAAAATATCTCCTAGACTGCCACAACATGTCCAATGCAACTCAGATGTACCTGAAAGGGGTAAAAAATGGACAAGTTAGGAGGATACTTTGTTAATGAAAATGATAAAAATCTAATTCTATAGACTAGCTACAGAATCTTGCGATTCTGTAGCTGGTCTAAATCAGACACAGAATCAACATTAAAATCAATTAAAATCTTTGAAAATACATTTAAACTATCAAAAGATATTTGATTGCTAAAAGCCTTATTCAAATCGACACTTGTATGCAATTTGAACAAACTAAATCAAACGATAAACTAGATAGCTATACTCTGTTTAATTCGTTACCAATTCAGGTATACAAAATCGTATCGAACAGTAATGAAATCGTTTCATATCAAATTGAAATCGATACAATTAAACAAATCATAGGCAATCGTTTATGTTGTCTCATCAACAGGAAACACGATCGAATTCATACGAAAACAACAAGATCATTTTCAAATTGATATAACTGTATTAACATAAACCAATGATCCATGTCATTAACGAATCAAATAAAAAATGGTGTGTAACTTATCACAACCGAAATCATAATGAAATCAATCAATTGATAACAGGATCTGTAAGAGTTGTCCAATCACTTGTTATTGCTAATTGGGGCAGACAAAATCAATTGACATTCAACGAAATTATTACTCAAATTCATTTCAAAACGAACTATTAACCGAATTTTGTCATACAAATTCAACAGAGATAACATATATCGATATGAGTTAACAAAGTCATTTTGAAAATTAAAATCAAACAGAGCAGCATCAAGTCTATTTTTGATACGAATCCAATTCATAAAAACAATCGTGCTAACCGAAGATATGCAACAACCCAATCAAAACACGAGCGAATCGAATAGTTTGAGTTTGACAGTTGTTGTGAATCAAAACGATTCCATGATTCGGGTGAAGAGATCTTTAGCACAGGTCATATATAATCCAAATCCAAACGAAAATGTTGACAGAACAGAGTCGTTTTTAATAGGCTACATCATATTTATCAAGCCAATTCAATTACTATGAAACCGCTTTAACAATCAAATCACAAGAACGAAATCAGAGCGGTTGATATCCAATGACAACAACATAATATTAAATCAAAACATAATCGTGTTCTAATTTTAGCATAAAAACTCATGTTCAGGTTGGATACAAACAAATCCAATCGAAAGCAAACCATTGATTTCGTTAACTCAAACCAACAAACAAACGAATCAAATCCAATCGAAAACCAATTAATTGATGAACTGGGCACGATCAAATCGTATAACAAAATCATAACCATATTCGATTTTATAACCGTTTTGATAATCAAACCATGTCAAAGTCATTTCAAATAATAAACAGACTTATCAAAACTCAGAAACCAATTCACTATATTAATCCAAGCAATTGATAAAACGAAATTGATATCAAAATACATACCTGGATGATGAGTAGACAACTTGGTCATAACATTTTGGAATTGATGACGGCTGTAGCCGATTCGAAATTCCTAAAAATGATGGAACCAATGGTTTTATGCTTCTTATCATTAGCTCGAAGCTTGTCCCTTTCACTAGTCAACACTGTAACTTGGTTTTCCAACACTTTGATTTTCGATTGAAGTAAGGGAACGTTTGTATAGTATCGTTCCAACCACACATCACACTGGTTGCATGACAACTTCCCGACAGTCAAGGGTTTGGGAGAATCACCGAGGGTTTTGTTAGGTAGCTTGATCCTTGGGTAACTGGGATTGTTCCTTAGGCACGAGGGCAAATTAGAATCGAAATCATAGGGTGGCTCGGAGCACAAACCTTGAGAGTAAGGGTACTCACTAGCTAGGAAGCGTTCGATGTCAGAGTCCGAGTCTTCACTGAGGACTATGGGCTTCTACTCAGCATTAGGTTTAGGTTTATTTCTAGCCAGTCTCGAGATAAGTCGAGTATTCTTTTTACCTTTTTCGTCGACAGCAGGGTTTCCCTTGACCTTTTTGCTCACATGCTTTTTAACAACCTCTGTCTTGTCTATTGCAATGTCGGGTAGATCGATATCAGGGTTGGTCGAGGGTTTAGGAGAGGGTAGAAGGGCATGGAAAGGCACGGGTGGCCCGAACTTAGTCACACTAACCACGGGCTTGTCAATTTGGACAGGCTCTGTATCAGAAAAACCATTCTGAGAGTTAAAAGCTTGCCAACTATCACCATGGAGATTTAAGTGATGAACAATAATGAGTCTGATTAGGCCATGGTGGAACAAGCTACTATCAACCTTTTCTCTTTTAAACCTTTTGGCCATTTTATAAAGACTTCGATGGAAATAAAAAGGCATATTCAATGGATAACCCATAAAATTCATTAACAGTCGAAGGTGATAAAGAAAAACCAGTCCATATCGACCCTCATAGGTCACGAATTGTTTAACCACCATCAAAAGATCATGCCATCTTGGTTTAAGCATGGAAATCGACATACCTCTGTCACAGGATGCAACCTTTCATGAGACGAACAACAAAGGCCATGGCACCTCCTCCACTTTAGAGTTTTTAAACCATCGTTGGCCCGTGGACGCTAACCCTGTAGCAGAGTTAATGAACTCCTCATTCAACTCAAGCTGAATGTCGCCTACTTTGGCCCTACACCCATCAAAATTCAGGGCAAACTGTTGTGCAACAAATAGATTAAAACCCTCAAACCGCTGTACAAACGTGAGCCAACCACTATCCTCTAAGTCTTTCCGGGCGTTATCGAACAGTAGCAAGGCTTGACTGCCATTCGGCTCAATTCGCACCACTGGTGCCATAAAAAGGGTTCACGGTAAGTGATGTGAATGAGCCAGGGTTTGAACGCAACACACACAGGAGCAGAACGCTCGAAGGGTTACCGATGCTAGCAGAGGTGAAACAGTGATAAGGGGAGGCATTAATGACATCATGCAAAGGTGGTGGAGCTATTTGCTGGCCATGCAGAATAGTCATTACCAATGGTACAACCGCCGACGCTTTCAACTATTCGAATCACAACGCATAAGTGTTACAACTATGCCATTTCAATCAATCAAAACCTTTGGTTAGTGGATAAACCATTCGCGCAAGCAATAGTTATAGTCTCCAAACCAAACAAATAAATCAAAATCAATACCATTGTTTTGACTATGTGACATGCGTTGTATAGAACAATTCATACCAAGAGTTTAACCAATGTGCCAATGCGTTTTATGTATACCAATGTGCCAAGTGGAGTGATCAAATAACATGTAAACACAATCCCCAATGTATCACAAAATCAATGAAACAAAATCACACAATCAAAGAATGTCAAATGAGTACAGATCAAAAGGTCTTGCCAACTGTATAATGATAAGTAAAATGTAAGCGCAATAGGCATATTGACACAAATGATAACTGTTATCACTCCAAGAAACCCTTTGTGGTTGTAGACCAAAGGTGCTTGGTAACTTAAGAAATGAATTTTTTTGTATTTTGTAAATGTGGATCAATGGGACAACTCAATTCAGCTTATGGCATTCAAACATGAAAATGATAAACAAATAGACAGTGCTCTCAAAGATTGATGAATCAACAGATAAATTTAAAGTGGGTAAAGAACAGATTGTAACTAAACCAGTACAATGTAGGGTCTAAGAGACAATCAAGAAACTTATTATCAGGCTATGAGCTAAACAATGGGATAACAACCATTCAAAGCTTGACAACACAGATAATAGTGCAGAAGAAAGATGGAAAGATGACAATCAAAATTGAAAGGAACCCGTGATCTGTATTAACATAAAAAGTCTGAGTACAATAGCCAATTACTCTATCCAAAATCGAACCCTTGTTTGATATCAAAACAAGCATTTATAGCCCTTACAAGCAGTTACACAGATCCTAAAAACATGGATCTGTTATTAAATAAAAACAGTTCTATTCTATCTAAACTACTTTGAAATTAAAGTCTTCAATCAACWGGACTGAGTGTTYRAACTGTCTTTRGTTTACAAAAATYGYCATTTGCTTCCTCCAKCTTTCARCATCTGCAATGTGGTGAAGTAGCATGACACMTGTACRTGACTGTTCCATTTTCCAATATTTATGGCTGAGTTTTAGGATATGGTTTTGAATGTGTAACCAAAATCCCTCGAATCCCTGAGGTTGAACTTCTTGCATGCAATTTAACAGTCCACTGATACGTTGGCATATCTTCAAAACATGTTTGAAATAAATTGTTGTGTTCTCGGCCTCAAAATTTGCTTGCCCAGCTTTCAACAGCGCAATCGTTTGAAATTTTTACGGGTTAGTTGTTGAAAGTTGTCGCTTTCCATAGCTAACGGGTAATGAAATAGTCGCCTGGCGCTGTTGAAAGTACCGATAGTGCACAAAAAGCGTTTTCACCTTCTAAATTGATTTTAAACCAAAATCAATGGCCATYCGATTTCTCACCTTGCATATTTACTGCAACTTGAGCAAGGACTTTGAGGTCTGGATGAGGTTTTTGCTTCAACTTTTGCTTCAACCCCTTGATTTTCCTTTTGAGACGCTTGGTAAGACACCGCAGGCTGTTGCAGTCTTTGGCAAGTTTTGTCTTTCTCTTTTTCTCTCTGACGCTCTCCTTAGCCAAACGTTCAAACGCAACATTTGTCTTGGCAAATTTATCTGATAATTTCTTATACCTGTCTTTAATCACCCGTTCCAAAACTTATTGCTGGGCAATTACTTCCTTCAGATGTTTGATCTTTTGAGACTTATTTGACTTAGGGTTTTTGGATGATTCTCCCTTCTCTATATGACTGAAAGTTTCATAATTCTGTGCACATTCGGCTAATTGCTTAGAACTCTTAATGATAGGGCATTGGTCTTGCTTCTCAGATTCTGAATCCGAATATGGAAAATTAAGGATGTTCTTTCCTGTACTTTGCTGTGTATGATGTCCCGAATTCTGCTGTGTAGTCTGCTCGAAATTCAATTTTCTCTTCGAATTGTGAGGCTTCAATCTAGATACCCTGTCCTCTGAAGGTCATGAAAAGGCCCTTCTTCTTCTTGAGCTACTCTGAGGAGAGGATTTCTTTCTTGCACCTGCCATCTGTTCATTTGCAGTCTGGTTTTGGGTTTCAAAACCTTCCCAGAACAGGAAGTTCTCCCAGCTCCTCCCCTCTTGTTTCAATTCTTGCAGAAGAATCAATTTAATGAGGCCTAGGTGACATAGAGTATCTTTCATGCTGAAAGGTTGAGCTCTAATTCTCTTGCAGACCTTAGACAAACTGTGATATAAGAAATAAGGCAAATTGATGGGGGTCTTGCCTGTAAAATGATCCATGAGTTTAAAGTGGTACATCATCAATTTATCATATCTTCCTTCTGAGGTAAAGTATAGTTGAATGCCTTTGAATAAATCTTCCCACTTTTCATCCAGATATGAAACGAGCATACCTTTTTTCCATGCTTTGTGCTTGTACCCATCTTTCAAATAGACCCTGAAATCCAGATTCTTAGGAGTGATGGTTTTAAACCATTTTTGACCAGTCCTTGGCAATCTTGTAGCTGTGGCAATGACAGCCTCATCCACCTTGATTTCCACAGAGCCAACGTGAGCTTTGTTGCCATCAAACATCTTGGCGAAGGGTTCAGTTGTGGCCTAGTGAGATCCAACTTGTAACCTTTCTGCGAATTCCATGCACCCCGCATTTCAAAAATGCCTCTGGACCTCGGGATGTGATTCTAAAAAGGATAAGTTATCCAATTCTCGCTTGAGTAAAACGCCACTGCGTTTTCTCACCATCCTGCAGCTTAAGCACTTGACCACTGTAATCCCTGTAACCACTTAGTCGAGCCGAGGTTCTGCGCTGTTGAAAGCAGTTTGGGCTTCGGCTCTGTTGTGAATTAAATGAAAACTTCGATAGTGTTTTGGAAACGGTTTGTGACATGAGACCTCTGTTTGATTTGATGGTGTCATGCCGACGGTACCTCCTCTGTACCTGCGTCACCGAACACAAACTTTCCATTTCGAAATTGATGAGCGTTGAGCGTGGGTTCTGGAACGAATTCAAATTACAATCATATCTGATATGCATGGTTTAGTTTCTATGATTGCCCACTCCTATCAGTGCATGCCTTGGATTTTATCTGACCTTGAGGGTGATCACATCATCATTGCTTTCATACGTGGATATCATGCACGTGATTCCCGCTTCGTGCAACAACGACCCACAGAAAACGCCTCTGCCAAACGCTCGCTTGCCACTTTCACCAGCGCGTGACTCTGCGAAGGAACCCCTGTTAGCTGCTGAAAGTAATCACTTTCAACAGCGCACTGCTTTGTAGAAGATCCTCCTTAGTTGTGGAAAGCACGTACTTTCCACAGTGCGCCAGCCGAGAACTGATTTTCGAAAACCTTTTAAGATTTGTCACTTTCAACAGCGCGTCAACTGAGGAAACGAGCTCCTTAGCTTTTGAAAGTGGGCACTTTCCACAACGCACAATGAATCTTTTAAAACACGTTAGCTGTGGAAAGCAAAAATGACAATTTGGAAGAAAAGACTTTATGGGTCAATCATTTTCTAAGACACATCAAAACCAAAAATTTTCTCAACTATAAAAACTCAAAAAGTAACTTAAAGATACTAGCAAAAGCCATGATATCCACCACAAAACTCAACTGAAAGAATGGTTTCATTTTGGGAGTTAACATTTGGCTCCAACTAGGATGGGCATCTCCTTGTGAGGTGACCAAGAACCTAGCTAGACTCAGTAGCCTTATTTCAATCTGAAAAATAGTTGCTAGTACCATTGGGCATGGAGTTATTTGAATGACAAAGTAAAGAAAGCAAAGCTGAAAAAGAAAATATGTACAAGAAGAACCTGGCTTCAAAGAAGCATTATGAGAAATAGATCTTCAGGAAGCGCCCGTTGAAAGGCCCCCCTGAAACTGGCTCACCTGAAAGAGTTTCGAGAATGAAGGTGTTATTCTGTTGCACCTCTGTTATGACAAAAGGACCTGTCCAAAGAGCTTCAAATTTTCCGTGTTTCCCTTTCTCCTGCCTTGCTGCATCCCACTTTAAGACCATATCCCCTGTTTTGAATACATCTGATTTGACTTTCTTGTCGAAATTTCACTTGATCATTTCCTGATGCAATTCAG